>MU177990.1:1558-129283 GCA_016695465.1 Suillus americanus | reverse complement strand
TTGTCAACTGAACAGGCCTATTACCTGCGAAGGAAGGCAGTAATGCTTCTCGTTATTACAAGCATACCAACTTGTTTCTGTGTGTTGAGGTAAGCAGATTTTGATTATGATGACATATGTCACTCATAGAATTGCTGTCAGTGGGATAAGTTCCATCCTTGGATTTCTCGCAGGTATCACCATAGACTTTAAGCCATCCGCACCCTCAGTGATCACATGCTTTGCTACGCTTGGCATTGTCATAGGCTCCTTATGTGTATTAGTCGTCGCCAGTTACAGTCCAGGCCTAGCTCGGATACAGCCACAGTAATATCATTGTCTTTGAGATTGCAGGAATATCCTGCCCAGTACCGCAGATTTGGAATGGACTTTGCTGTTGCATGTATGATTATACATAACACATGAGCCACACTCAAAAGTCCAGGACCTAGAGTAGACGATCAATTTCTTGTGTCTTAGGGTACTACTACTCATATGTTGTTGGCTCCATCAGAACATACTAAAACATAGTCAATTATGTCCTGGTGGGAGGTCAAAGGCTCAACTTCTGGAAGGTACTCACATGACGACTCATGGCAACCTGTGGACTGTTCATAATTTTTTTTTGATTGTATGCCTTTTGTAATTGCAGCTACATCATCACGCTAAGATCCCTGGTGGTGAGTGTTAATCGAGCTTTTATTTGCAATGATCATTTTCCAATGCTTTCTTTATGTCACGGTGTCCATCGCCATTGATCTGATGAATCTGGCCAGTGGGGCCATGTTGGCCCCCAGTCACCACAGCCAGTGCTCAAGCCCCCAATCACCACAGCCAGCACTTGGCTGCCATCAGGTATGTTGTTTGCCTAGAATCTCACATGGTGCTGTGCTGGCGATAAAAGCAGGCTTATAGTATCTGCAAAGCCCAAGCTTTTCCTCCCCGCCAACTCTGATGACCACCAAGGTTGCCACTTCTAGCATTCCAAACAAACAGACTATGTCAGCCCTCCAGATGGGGCCCCACAAAAAGCGTAAGCTATCAATGTTTTACATAGGTTTGCAGATTCATCTAGTTGCACAGATCTACATCTGATCCCCTCATCTCCCACGGGCACCACTTTGGTCAAACAGTGTTCGCACTGTGTAATTATCCTTCTCTGCTCACAAATAGTATCCTCAGGTTGGAGCAAATGGAAGATACTCCACTGGAGGACTTCTCCGCTGAGTGCAAATAACATACATCTATATTTGCTTGCTGGTTAATTGACGTGTTTGACAGTGAGCGACGAGAGCATCGCGTTTTGAACACCTCTTAGACTCGTATCCTGGCCTTATAGAGCGACTACAAAATGGGTCTGAGGAGGAACTTATTCATGTCGGTGAGCTAGTGCATTTTTTTTTGTGTAGCTAGAGTTCATGCTTACGATTCACAGATTGGTAAAGGAGCCGCAGGTGCGAGAGGCGACAACACAAAAACATTAAAGTCTGCAGTACTCGATTGGATTTCCCCAAAAGGAGCAGCAATACAGCCTCCTCTACACAGAAACTCCAAGATCAACTGTGGATTCAATCATGAGCTTACCGGATCACTGCTTTGTCCTGCTGGGTTAGACTGGAAAGACCCAGAGTAAGTTTCGGTTTACTGACTGGCATCCATGGTCCTGATAACTCAACTTGCATTGTGAACAGGACAAGAGAGAACCTTCGAAGCGGCGAACTGTCAGTCTGCGGAGATCAATGGCCCATTTTTTTGTACACCCACTATACTTATGACACTGATGACCCGTGGTGTGGCCTTCTTAGGAGCCGCTTACTTGTATCTGTGAGTGGTGACACATATTTCTATGTAGTCCTTCACTTCAATATTTGTTTACTAGGCCTACAAGCACGTTTTCACATCCCCGAGTTGGGTCAACAAGGAACCGAAAGCCACATGATCCGGAAATGCTCGCCTCCATGGCATGAATTGTGTCACAATTGCTTCCATTGCTTATATTGCAACACAGGTTTGTCAACGCGATACCTTTGAAGCCGAATTGTTTTGATGTATGACTGAAGGTCTGGTTCACTCTAAGCTCCTCTTCAGTATTTTCACAGACCAACACCACCACAGACTCAGAAACATTCTACCACAGCCTCCTGGACCTCTTCGAGGATCCTGATGAATCTGAGGAAGCCAATGAGCTGCTGACATGGTGGAATCGGTATTGTTATCACTCTTCGCCATTATCTGTGACTCATATGTTACCCAGCCAAGTTTTTCCTACTTCCTCTGCTGCCAAGCAATCTATCAGCACCAACAGTGCCTTAGCAAAGATTCGACTCAAATGCCTTGCAGTCAAACAAGCTGCAGATTTGACTGTAGTCTAGTCATCATTCAAGCATTTCTTACTGTAGTAAATACAAATGCAATTTCATACCAGTCTGTGTTGGCTCTCGCAACAAAGCTAGTGCACTTAAGTTACCAGACAAGCCTGCAGATGAGCTCAAATGTGAATGTTTTGCTTTGAAGACAAGTCAACACAATGGTCTCCCATGTAGAATTGATTCATGCAAGCAGGCCCTGTAGGACAATACCTGCAGCTAACATTCTGTGCTTCTTAGTGCTGGCCAGCTTGCGGAGCATAATGCATGGCCATTGCTCTGCAATGTTGAGCCAAAGGTGGCCCTGATCTAAAATAGTCTCGCCTTGGAAGACTGTAACTCTTACTGATGTTCTGAGGAGAGTTTGTGTGGAATACAATAATAAACTGAACTTATATGCCATAATCATACCCCATCATGGTTGGGCAAGATGTTAACACACTGCTGTTCATTACTGTTAAGTAGCATACTCAAGGGTATCGGATCCGAAGGACTTTGGCCTCAGCTCGTGCGCTGTGCCCCTTTCCCGAGTATTGTCCCTTATTTCTGAATACTAGAGTATCGTGTTTATGGGGCGGACAAGTATCGTACCGGATCCGTTAAGGTCTATGGATATCGGACGTGTAGAGTAACGGCTAATCCGGACGAAGTCCAAACTAGAAACTAGCAGATAAGACTGTCCAAGGACAGAGGCGGATATGGATAGACTATAGGAATCAATCCTAAGTCTCAGAGTAGACAAGAGCGCGAACTCAAGTCCGGACGGATAGCGGAAGGCAAACGGAATGAGTGCAAACTAAGATGATATTCGAACTAAGGTTTGACAGAGTTATACATGAGTTTATATACTGTAGGTATCTAATGAAATGATCAATCAGCAAAGTAAGGGCTATGTACGAAGCATGTGGAAAGTCTATTGGTAAGGAGGATTGATCACAAAGCATGAAATGGATATGAAGAATGAGTAATGGATCAGTAAGACAAACAGAAGATAGATAACCGGAGTACCGGTAGTACAAGAATTACCGAAAGGGGATAGACGCTGTATTAAGGTTATATGAACAGGAGATGAAATAAGAATCAAAGCAGATTTGTGGACCGGACGACGGATACAGATGATGGATCTGGATCGGATCTGTGGACCAGATGTTCCAGATCCATTCCTAGATTATTGGTATATGACAATTACTTACATTATGTATATACTTAGCAAATCCAGGCAACAAAATCTAGCATCACAACCACATATCTAATATCAGCGCTGAGAGAGACATTGTTGAGGCTGTAATAGGAAGCATGCCTTGTATGTGGCAACCATCTCCCGACAACATGGTACTGCGCTATAATCACTCCTCACCCTTTGGCCATTGGCAGTGTTGATCCAAAATAGTCCGGGGATATAAAGCTTTACCTGATATTAACATTCATCTAGATATTGTGGAGGAAGAAAACCCTGACAAAGGTTACATCTCATGACCAGGACAGCCTGGACAGGGCAGAATTGTAGTGTACTAGCACCAACACTCAAATAGGTGACTGTGGATGCACTCAGCAACTTAACATTCTGTTGTCACAGTTGATGTATGTTGTAATATATGCCATCTTGATGATGCTCTGGCAATGAGACTGTCACCATTGTGAATTTGGTGGGTTTCATCCAACATAGTCCGGGTATTCAAAGCTTTGTCATGTGAAGTACAATTATGATATATACATATTATACAAAAGTTAGATCATATAAAGCCTTCTATGACTTTATCATTTTCGTGTCGGTTACCTGATGTAGCTTCATCCCTGACTGACTCTAACCCATATTTTGCACCCTTATTGGAGCTTTGACAACTTTTCTCATTGTACTAGGTGGGCTGCACAAAATTTAATTGAAAAGAGAAAGGGGAATTTTTCAGCAATTTTTGTGTTTTTTTTTTGCTTGTTTTACCATGTGTCACAAAATAGCTTCGTGACCCCAAATTTTGTGTGACTGTCACTTCAAATAGCTTCAATTTGTCGGGGGGTGGGACATTAAGTTGAGATGCTGGCCAGTTCAGGTGCTACATATCTGGCCGGTCACTATCGACGGGCCTATTGCCTCTACTGGTATCCTGGCCAAGTCACAGCTATATCCAACTTGACATGCTGGCCAGTACAGGTCCTACCTGTAAGCTCTGGCTTGTCACATTTACAGGCCTATTTTTCCTGTAGCCAATACATATGTAGTGGTTGGCCAGAGTGGTAGGATCTGTACTGGCCGTCATCTTGTAGAGGGTGATAGGCCCATAGCCAGTAAAAGTCCTATGACTGGCCAGTACAGGTCCTACTGGCCCAGCTGGTCTCCATCTACATCTACATCACACAGTTGGTTTATTATTACTGTATGTAGAATGAGCATTAGCCAGAATGGCCCTACATCCTGGCCAGTGCAGTGCCTACAAGGATTTAGTACAGCTGGCCAGCCACTGGCTGCACACCTCCTATGACCATTTGGCATGTCCGGGGTACAGGTTCTTCATAGGGTCTTGACTGAACTATGTGATGACAGCTAATGTTTTGTTTCGTGAAATTTGTTGCCTGTCAGAACGCTGCAAAACTTTGTACCTGCCCATGAAAAACCTATTGTATCCCTCCACGGTTTAGCTATGCTTGACACTAATGGTTGATCAGATGTTTCCTTTTTGTAGTCCACCCATGTCTTACCATAGGATTTCCATGGGCTGACTCTATGCCACCCAATAGCATCACCATTAGTCAGACCACGGTCAAAATTTTGGCAGTGTATCTTTGGACGAAAAAGTTCACATTTGAGCCAATATTTTTCGAAAGGGAAATCTCATACATTTAAATAGACGGTGTCAAAATGTGTTATTTGTGCTTTGTCATTCGAAATTTGCCATTATTCCAGTGATAAAATTCAATGTACGAATGACTAATTTATCATTCTCATTTCAATCAATATCTTGCCTGAGGGAAAACTCTGAAACCGCCGTTGTGTGGCCTGCTCGGGGGTCGTATTTAGGATCTATGCCTGTCATATCTGAGCTACCAAACCGTGTGACCAGAGACCTAATCAAGCAGTATCAGGTTTTTGGACTTTTGGTGATGTTAACCTTGATTACCACTGCATTAACTTTGATCATCACTGGAGGCGTCCTACGACGAGATGATGAAAATGTGAGTTGAAATGCACCGATGCCCAAATCAGCTCACAATTGTTCCGCATAGTGTATGAGCGCGTTCTTCCATTTGCATCAAAATAAAAATAGTCAACGCCACGGGTCGCACAAGGATTGGAGCAAAAATTGCTGAAACCTCCAACATCCCGACATGAATAGCATGATTCTTTTCTCTTCTCATTTCACATTCACTCTTTTACCAGCAAGCCTGCTAGCTGCTTATGGGGTAGGTGCCGCCGGTGCTCCACATTTGTTACATTGGGGGTCTAATGCCTCCGGTTTCGTGATACAGATAGGACCGCAGTAAGCACTACTGATTTCGACTGGTTCACCTGTGCATTCTAATTTGATCTCGCTGGTGACACAGCGAATGCAAAGTTACGAACCGGATACAATCAAAAAATTCAGATTATGGAAATGTATAAGAGCGAGTTTTGCAGTTCTGGACTCTTATTACGAGCCTGCAATGGTCGCTCCCATAGTCAATACAGGAATTCAGACAGCAAAGGTAAGAATTCCCGAATATAATATATTCTCCAAATGAGGTTCATTGACTGCTACTACTCTAGTATTGCAGTGGTACGCGGACTTCATCCAGGGGTTTTCACTATTTTCATCTTGAATAC
Source organism: Suillus americanus (assembly GCA_016695465.1). Lineage (NCBI taxonomy): Eukaryota > Fungi > Basidiomycota > Agaricomycetes > Boletales > Suillaceae > Suillus > Suillus americanus. The sequence continues at coordinate 123,142 of MU177990.1, read as the reverse complement.
GTGCAGTAGCTGGTCTAGGAGTTTTGGTAAGCTACAAGTCATAGAAAATATCCCCTCTTATGCTTCATAGATTTTTGACTATTTCTTAACGCTCGAACCTGAGGTGAGCATTCTTCATCGAGTTCGAACATCTATTGATAATGTCGCAAGGTTCGATTGACGTGGAACAGGCGTTGGAACGCCACCCGTGTTCTTTTCGTAATGTCACGCTACATGGCCTTTGTAGCAGCTGGCATGACTTCATATGGTGAACAGATACCCGTATCTCCTGGTTCGTGACGTTGACGAGCGACTAGCTGCCATTGCTACACGAGCGAACGAGAATGTTAGTGTGTTTTACTTATGTGGTTGTTGTATCAACTGAAGGGCATCGAATATAGTGCTTGCACTTCAGCCAGGCTTCAAATGGTGACCAGTATCTTGAGCAGCCAGCATTTTACTGATTTCATTGCAGCAATTCACATTACCAGTATCGTGGCTGCTGAAGGTGCGGTCTATGTCTATAATATCTTCTGGACCTGAAATCTATCTCTATTTTGCAAGGTCTTTTGATCATTCGTACATTTGTATTCTGGAAACAGAGCAAAAAGCTTTTGGCAGTGTTACTGGTCTTGGCAGCAGTACGTTGGTCTTGTCATGCGTGCTCATACTCATCGTCTGTTAATATCGCAACGTAGATTTCCATTGCGTGTGCTGTCAGTATCACATATGTTGTCGGTAATTTAGCGGTGCCTGCGGACCCTTCAGGTGGGTCCCCTCTGTTCTTTTCATTGTTATAGACGACAACCTTGGTTTTACAGCTCCTCCTACAAGCAACTGCACTTTTGAAGCAGCCCGCAGCAGCGCTGTTGAATACGGGTTTCTTATAGCCTACGAATTGTGTAAGGATATCTTATTTCCGTCCCATCTTAGCGCGATTTTCAATTCCATCTACCAAGTGCTGATGTCTTTAATTGTGTTCAAGAGATACAAAGACTACAGAGATTCCGACAGTCATCTAGTGAGAGCCGTCTTCCAGGGCGCAGTGTTGTATATGACTGCCATAATTTGTGCGGCGACCTTTTGTTCAATTTAACATGTCCCATGCTGAAGCCTTTCTTTCAGTTGTCTCTGTTGCCAATATATTGATTATATCTGTGGTGCCGGTAGGTTGCATGGCGTTTCTGCTCATTTGACAAATTTTGTTAATTTTGGGAAGGTATCATACGACGAAATGATGGACGTGTGCGTGGCAATTCGTTTAGGATGGTCTAATAAAAAAAAACTGATGCATCACGATAGGCCACAACTTGTCCTGCACAGTATGTTGGCATCCCGTGTGCTCTTTGGTCTGCGTGAAAGTGACCGGGATGGATCGGATGGGGGGACATCACAGATGTCGACATTTCGTCCAGCTCAGCGCCACCAAAGCACATCATTTGATTGATGGTATCTTATAATTATGGTATGGTCCCTCAGAACGCAGGTGTGATATAAAAAGAGTATTTGCCTATCAAGGAGGATAAGTACTGTCACGAAGCACGATCACCTACTGCTCCATCTTGTTTCCCTGCTCTGCATCTTCATTGTCCTCTTCTAAATTACTCTTAGCCTGTCCAGCGAAATCGTTCTTAGGTCTATCCAATTCTTCTGATGGCACAGAAATGGCTTCTGACTTTCTCGCAGGAGACGCTCAAGATCAGCCAACGGCATTCAACCATACCGGGTGCTGTGCAACCATATAGACTCCGCAAGTTGCAAAGAGGGGCGTAGTGTGTGCACGCCGACGTCATTGCCAGTCAGTAATATCTGCTACTTACTGCATAGCCGGGCAGAACCACGTGTAGTGGTCAGAGCACAGTTGCCTAGTCAAGGTTAATACGTGAATCGGGCTTGATAGCTAGGACGTAGATTTCATGACAAAATCATCAATCTACTCTGAAGGTCTGCAAAAAAACAACCCTGTGCAAATGATCCCCTATACGTAGGTAGATCACTATTATTAGTTGCATATTATGAGACTCCGCGCTACGAAACGCACTCGGGTAGTTAAGTAGACGTCAGGCCGTTTGACTACATAGTCACAGACTAAGTACATCGTGACGCTGGCAACATTTTCAATAACAAGTGGTGAACTAAATGTTATCCGGTGTCCTACTGGTGCTCCTGCTAGTCTTGCGTAGCAACCACTGTTTAATTCGTTTCCGACGTTTTGACGCGTTATTAGAGGTGTCCGATTCGAGTGCGCTGGTGCTATTGACCGGAAACAAATCCGAAGTTCGCTTTCTGGACATGCCAACATGGTGTTGGGCCTCGGAGAGGGAAGGGTGGCTGGAGCTTCCGTGCCGGGAATTGGGACCGATGGCTGACAACCGTTCATTAGGCTGTGCGTTGAAGGTTCAAACTGAAGATGATAGAGAATTAAAAGAGGTTTCACAAAAAAAGTCAAACCTGAAGCAAGGCAATAGGAAGTTTCTGCCCTCGCACAAAATATTAAGACAAGATCGCAGTCCCTTCAAACACCACTGGCGTTCAAGCCAGGAAGGAGGTAACGATTCCAGAAAATCTGGAATATACGGTTGAGAGTGTTGTCCCACGGATGTGGAACACGCAACAGGTGAACAACCAAGTTTTGAGATGCATACTTGAGAGCGTCGGAAGATAATTGACTTCGTTCCTGTGCCTCGTTTGCAAAAGCTATAAAGAGATTCGTAGCATGGATGATCTCCCTGTCAGGAACTCCTGGAGATGCAGAGGTAAAATGATCTTGGGGTATCAACGCCAGGAACATCGGAGACATCAAGAAATCCGGTAAGTTTTTGAGCGGCTGGACTACTTTGAAGGTTGGCAGTAAGGCCAATTCTGGAACAATGATATAGTTGCTGGTTGCTTCCAACATACTCGAGAATTGTTCCATAGTCGCCCGTACGGCCAGCAGGAGTAGATTGCCACGCTTGGCCATCGGGCATCTGGAGCCAGTCACGCCCGCCCGCCGGGGTGTGGAGCCAGTCTAGCCTACTCTGGGTGCGGAGCCAGTCGTACCCTTTCTGGGTCTGGAACCAGTCTCGTCCTCCTTCGGTCTGGAGCCACTGTCGTTCTTCCTCTGTCTGCAGCTGCCACCGTCATCCCTCATCAGTCTGTAGCCACTCCCGACCTCCTTCGATCTGCAGCCAGTCTCGTCCTCCCTCGGTCTGCAGCCACTCTCGCCCATTCATAGTCTGCACCCAGGCACACCCGTCCACGGTCCCCAGCCAATATTGTAAATCTGGAGCACGATCTCCCCGAAGCCATAGCATAGAGATGACAACTGACAGTGGCTCTGGTGGCCGAACAAGGAAGGATAGTGAAATTTTTAATTGATGGGGGTCTCCAGGCTGCACGGCTTCGCTCTGTTTCTCCAGTTCTGAGGGCGCATCCAAAAGGGCCGTGCTTTCTGGAATGTTTTTCATCATCAAGCGAAAAGAGGATTCAGCGAGCTGGGGTGATAGCATATTGTGTTCGCGTACTTGAGGGAGGCTGCAGTTTGATGGGTCGGAAACGTAGTTGCGAACGGATGAGTGATAGATATTCACGGGGAGAGTGCTGTCTGTAGTGATACCCATGACAGACCGTAGCTGTATCAGCGTTGCCTGCACATCCAAGCCCAAACCAGGGCTAAGAAGTGACGAGATTTGCGAGATGGGAAGAGGGTTTGCGAGCGCAGCGACGATGGACAAGTGCATGTATGCTCGCGTGGGGTCGGCACATGTGGAGAGGATACGGTCGTATAACCTGTACACCTCCGTTCCTACTAGCAGCTCACTCGTCAGCTTGAGCATCAGCTGTAACCGATCATGAGGATCTTTGTCTTTATCGTCGACATTAAACTTCACCATGGTAGACGCCACGATGAAACGTATACCAGCGCAGCTCGCCAGCTGCGCGAGTTCATCCCTCGTTGGCTGAGAGAAATCGAGATGGCGACTTTCCAGCTTTGCAAAGGAATGCTGCAAGAAGGCATAGATATCTGTGTCGACATCGGCGCCATCGAGCGAGATTATGGCAGCAACGCCTTCCCCAGACGTTTTCACGGGGATTTCGCACAACAACGGGTGCACCTCTTCGTTCTGAAAGGCTTCAGATATATGGGTTTCCGAGCGACTTGTGAGAAAAATGTGGGTCACGGGAAGATCAGGGTCACGAAGAGCCTGGGCGAGGGAAAGGATGAGATCGGTAAGCTCGACTTTGGATGTGCATTCACCAAGAGCATCGACAACAAACGTCAGAGGCTGATACCCGTGTAATATGAGTTGAAGTTTCCGGAGGGGTTGGAGAGTTGACAACTTAGGGTCCAACGCGCGATGGAGATGGGATGGGATAAATGGATATTTCAATCTATGGAAAGCTTGGTAGATGGTGGATGATACAGTTCAAGGACGAGTGGGTGCTTGTCTGCTTGCAGGGGACTACGAGGTTGCTGCCAGTACATGCTGTACTGAGTATGACGTCTTTAGGTGCACGGTGTTGAAGTAGAAATGGTACTAGGAAAGATATTCCTGTACAAGTAACTTGAACCTGTAAATTTTGCAGTATAAGGCGTATACGCAGCGTCTGTGATCGAATTCCATCTCGACTTCTGCGTCAGATTCTTACCAGGAATCTGCATTTCAGCTTCAGCGAAATCTAGCAGTATCTCAACTGCCATACATTCAATCATTGGTACTTACGCCCTTCTATTCCTAACAAAGCCAAACATCGAGTCGCGGGCTGTGCTCTATCTTGGGCTCGATATTACTTCGCATATAAAAATTCTTTTCAGTTCCAACATAATTATCAAGTTTCCCATTCACAAGCCTTGCGCCTGCTCGCATACATTCTGGCACGACCACGTAACTGTATCCATATATACAACACTCCCCATCCCATCGCTGGCTTGTCGCTTTCCCTCGACGATATATCACCAACGAGTCCCATCGTGAAACCGAACGAGACAGGTCAAATGTACGCGAAATCCTAACATGCATCAAAGTCTCAGCTCATCGACGAACTCATTATTGAATACCATGGCCGAGTCCCTGGATGCACGCTGACATTCAGAGGCAGCTCACATCAAGAACGTTGCTCAGTAAGTCGAACAGATCCCGTGTTCTGAAGTGCAATGCAGCGAGCTGATCCTTCAGAAGGACCATGGGAAGCACAACGGCGCCTCCGTGTACCGCTCGACGCAGGTGACTGCGACTAGTGTGGTGTATGACCATTACATCAAGTATTGCGATCTCAGCGTATGTGTATGCATGACCCCTCATCCTCAATCTTCTGACCAAGTATTGGCAGACTCATATCCCATAGTGTTATTGCAAGGCTGCGACCTGCATTTTCTACTTTGAACAATCCCAAGGTCGTGATCGCAGTTCAAAGCACACATGCTGTGTAATGTTTATCTAGACTACGAAATTTCATATGCGTGCCAACTCTTGCCCGCCCATACGTCGACATCAAGAGATTTATTTACCAGCAGTGCTGAACGTTGTTGCCGTTATACCTCTCTCGCGCAGGAAACGCAGACACTCATTTTCTGTCATCCAGACGATGCCAATAGGCATTCAAACCATCAGTAGTGCTCTCGGCCCACAGTACTGATAGCATATCCAAACCTCCCCCGCCGCTTAATTACCAAACTTAAATAAATGTTTTCAATAAACTCCTTTCGGCCCCTCGAGTTACAACAAAATCGTCGTACTTCACCCTATTCCTGCGCTCGCCCGCGTTGGGACCACAAATCATGTGTGTCTCGAAGGATATTAACGCGTATCGCTCCACTGGATTTCGGCACCTCCCTCATCGGCTCGTGCTATTCCGTAGCCATATTATCTGCATCTGTCGACGCTTATGCTATCGCACTCACGAACGAGAGTACGCGTTCAAGGAGGAACTCAACTCTGAAATACACCGTTTACGGTATACGATTGCATGCGTGTTCTTATATCATCGAAGTATGAGCTTCAACATCACGATGTTGCGGTCTCACGACAGAGGATGCCAGGCTCCCGCTATTCCAATTTTTGTCATGCGGTATCTTCTGGAACTGTTCTTGGCTGCAGCTTCCCGTCTGATGGATATGAAGCACAGGTGACGTGGCGAGATTAAATGCCAAGCCAATGAGGAGAACTAATGAAAATTCTGTACGTGCGTGGTGGGCTCACCTTCCATGAAGGACACTGCATCTGCAAAGCGATTCATGAGACTGGGTTGCTATGATGGTACGTCTCTTGCCTCGATCTTTGCTCTCATTGCTGTGATCTGACCCGGTCTACTGCACGCAGGAGGTTAACCCTGCGCTTGCAGATGCTGATGGTGTACGCCAGACCATCACGGCGGGGCGCCCATCGGTCCTATGTCGTGTACCCGTTGCGACGTTCCCTGTTTGCGCGGTTTGTCCGCTGTTCTTGAATTGGCACACATGACAGCACGTGCACTTTCGAGCATCTATATGGGCTACCCACAACGTGAATTATAAATGACGCTCATCATCTGTTTGTCACACAGGCTTTATCCTTCTCTGAGTTGCAAGTGTCGTAAACCAATGCCGATATAAGATGAATGTTCTGATCTGATGGTAGTGAGTGATATCGGCTTGTTAAGCGCACAATGACCAACTGCTCTCTTTCAACCCTCCTAATTGGTACGTGAAAATATCTAGCATTCGGCCCTCTACTGAAGTTGAACAATATAGTGGCCTCTGCAGCAATTAAGCTCACTATATCCGTATTTATGACAAGTAACTGATCTGCCAGTTTTCCGCTGTACCACGACCCCGATTGCCACTGAAAGGCGTGAGATGATGGCTATGTAAGTTGAAACGCGCCGAGAGCATGATGCTCAAATCAGCTCCTAACAGTTCACAGTCTGTTCTGCATGGTATATGGGCATCTGGAATGTAGTAACTACCAAAGAATGGAGCAAACTGTCACTGCTAAGAGATTTCAACAATTGACCCGCACACATTGCCCAATGCTCTTCTGCGATCAGATGCTGAATTTCAAATTCACTCTTACGGGGCAAGCTCAGTGCCTGTAGTACCCCCCTGCTTGGTGCCACCATCAGCTTTACGATACAGGTATCGATGGGACCTGGTTTTGACCGAATCACCTGTGCAGTTTATTTTAATCCCGCACATCGGATTCAAATTTAAGCGTATAAGAGCGAGTTCTGGAGCCTTATCTAGTACGAGCGTGCAATGGTCGCGCCCATAGTCAATACAGGAATTCAGACGGCGAAGGTAAGAGTTCCCAAATATATTTTCCAGATGATGTTTATTTGTTGCAACTATCCTTAGTATTGCAATGGTACGTGAACCTCATCCAGGGGTCTCCACTATTTTCATCTTAAGTATGCGCAGTGGCTGGTCTAGGAGTTTTGGTAGGTCCACAAACCATAGACAATATCCTCTCTTATGTTCGTAGATTTTCGACTATTTCTTAACGTTCGGAGCTGAGGTGAGCATGTCTTGATCAAATTCGAACATCTCTTGACAAACGTTGCAAGGTTCGATGGACATGGAACAGGCGCTGGAACGCCAGTCGTGTTCTTTTTGTGATTTCACGCTACGTGGCCTTTGTAGCAGCTGGCATGACTTCATATGGTGAGCAGCTGCCCGTCACATCTCCTGGTACGTGACATTGATGAGTGACCAGCTGCAATTGCTACACGAGCGAACGAGGATGTTAGTGTTTCTTTGCTTATGTGGTTGTTGTTTGAACTGAAGGACATCGAATATAGTGCTCGCGCTTCAGCCAGGCTTCAAATGGTGATCAATATCTTGAGCAGCCAGCGTTTTACTGATTTCATTGTAGCAATTCACATTATCAGTATCGTCGCTGCTGAAGGTGCGGTCCATGTCTATAATGTCTTCTGGGCCTGAAATCTATCATTTTCTTATATAGGTCTTTTGATTATTCGTACATATGCGTTCTGGAAACAGAGCAAAAAGGTCTTGGCAGTGTTACTGGTCCTGGCAGCAGTACGTTTCTCTGGTTGCATGCTCAGACTGATGGTCCATTAATATCCCAATGTAGATTTGCATAGCGTGCGGTGTTAGTATTACACAAGTGGTCAATAATCTAGCGGCGCCTGCAAACCCTTCAGGTGGGTCTCCCTTATTCCTTACTCTTTGTTGAAGACGATAACTTTGCTTTTCAAGATCCCCCCACCAGCAACTGCACTTTTGAAGCGGGTCGCAGCAGTGCCATTCAATACGGCTTTCTCGTGGCCTTTGAACTGTGTAAGGATATCTCCTTTCCATCCCACCTTGGCGCGATTTTTCAATCCCATCCACAGTGATAATGTCTTTAACGGTATTTAAGAGATATCAAGACTACAGAGATTCGAACAGTCGTTTAGTGAGAGCCGTCTTCCAGGGCGGGGTGCGATATATGACTGCCATAATTTGTGCGGTGACCTTTTGTCCGATTTAACATGTCCCATGCTGAAGCCCTTCTTCCAGTTGTTTCTGTGGCCAATATATTGATTATGTCTGTGGTGCCGGTAGGTTGCATGATCTATCTGCTCATTTGACAAATTTTGTTAATTTGGGAAAGGTGTCATACGACGAAATGATGGACGTGTGCGTGGCAACTCGTTGAGGATGGTCTAATGAAAAAACTGATGCATCATGACAGACCACAACTTGTCCTCCACAGTATGTTGGCATCCCGTGTGCTTTTTAGCCTGCGCGAAAGTGACCATGAAATGGATGGGACAACATTGCAGATGTCGGCATTTCGTCCAGTTTAGCTCAATCAAAGGAATACCTCACTTGGACTTGATTGATTATCCTACAGTCGCAGTATGTCACGTCAGAATGTTTAAGCAGCCTAGCATAAAAATCTCGCCTATCGATATGTCAAGGGTCACCAAACTGGAGGAGACTGTCACGAAGCACGATCATCTGCTGTTCCATCTGGTTTCCGTTTTCTGCATGCTCTTCATCCTCTTTATCCTCTTCTAAGTTCCTCTTCACCTCTTCCAGGGAAATCATTTTTGGGTCCGCCTCTGTCCAGTACTTCCGACGGGACGGAAACAGCCCCTGACATTCTCGCAGGAGACGCTCAAGATCTGACAACGGCAGTAGCAGTAAAACCTCGAGTTTATTTTCGGTCCTGAGGATCATAAATTAAATCGAAAGCATATACGGAAATCACAACTACATACTACGAACGAACGATAAATGACAACTCCTGTCACTGATACCCGAACTTTCATGGCAAAAGCAAGTAAAAAAACGCCTGCGAAATCCGCTAGCGAAAAAGTCAAAGAAAGCCGAAACCGGTACTAGTAAGAGATGATCAATTGAAGGCCCAGGGTCACGAAAACAGTACAAGAGAAGATGCTGGCACCGTGAACCTCGAGCCACCTGAAACAACTACACTTCGATTATTAAGTATTGTGGGTGAGAGTCGTTCGAGAATCGAGTTGAGAACATGTAGCATTCAGACTTATGGTCGATTCAGGTTGAAGAACAGACTCGAGATCGGAGCTAGAATCGAGGCGTCAGCGGCTCCAGAGCCGTTTCAACGATTCTCGATTCCATCCGATTCTGTCATTCAAAAATCAAAGACAGAATCAGTGTGACAATCGAGATGTTTGATTCCCTCTAATATAAGGCAAGATCAATTATTACTGCTTACACATGAGAATCGTACAGACCTTGATAGGTTTCTGCCCTTCGGTTATAACTGCAAGGCAAGACCGCAGGGCGTTCAGACGCCACTGCATTTCGAGCCAGGAAAGGAGGTGACGATTCAAGGTGTGGAATTGACGGTTGAGCGCGTCACCGCATGGATTCGGAGTGAGCGAAATATGCATCGCCCGGTTTTGACAGGCATACTTCAAAGCGACTGAAGCTGATCGACTCCGTTCCCGAGCTTCGTTTGCAAAATTCATGAAGGTAATCATAGCGTGGACAACGTCCCTATCCGGTGGAGAAAGATCATCTAGTGATGGTGATACAGATATGGAATGAGACTAGGGGCTCAATGCTAGGAACATCGGAAGCATCAAGAAATCCGGTAAGGTCTTGAGCTGCTGGATAATTTTGAAGGCTGGCAGTAAAGATAATTCTGGTGCAATGATATGCTTGCCGATTGCTTCCACCGTCATCGAGAATTCTTCCATTGTGACCCAAAATGACGCTGCAGGAGTGGACGCCATGCTTAGCCGTGCGGCGTCTGGAGCCAGGCTCGCCCGCCCTGAGTGTGGAGCCAGTTTCGCCCTCCCTGAGTCTACAGCCAGTCTTTCCCGCACATGGTCTGCAGTCAATGTCTCCCTCTTTGCGTCTACAACCAGGCGTGTACGCCCGGGATCTGGAGCCAGTCTCTCCCTCCCTGAGTCAAGGATTTGGTTAATTGTGTGGAAACTTTGGGCTGAACCGAGACATGTTTTCGCTTGGGGTCTATAAAGCTCGGAGTACCTAAGGCGCGTGCATCCAGACAAAAGTGGACGCGTATCGGGAGGAAGAGAAAAATAGTCCTTTATTGGGAGTAAACGTTGAGTTTGAAGGAGAAGTAATACAAGCACCAGGATGTGAGAATGGGAGGTGGGTCACCGGTACTGTAGGGCGTCGTCGAAAGCATGAGAATCTCCACAACGACGGCTTACAAAGACCCTTTTCACATGGCGTCAACGCGTTCTCAGACTAATCTGCTAGTTGTATCCAGCTCGGTGCTTGGCATATAAGTTCTTTTCATTTACTATCAAGTTTCACATTTGCGCCCGCACATTTTGTCACGACTACATAACTGTAGCTATACAACACTCTACACATCCCATCACCGTCTCCCCGCTTTCCCTCGACGATATATCACCGTGAAAGATGCAAGTGATACAGGTCAAATGTATGCGAAATCCTGATATGCATTAGAGTCTCGGCTCATCGACGAACTCGTTATTAAATCTGACCGAGTCTCTGGATACACGCAGCCATTCAGAGGTAGCTCACTTCAACAACGCCTCTCGCTAACCCGAGGAGATCCCGTGTTCTGAAGTGCAATGCGGTGAGCTGATCCTTCAGGAAGACCATGGCAAGCACAAAGGCGCCTGTGTGTAATGCGACGGGTGTGATATGATCATCACATCAGGTATTATGATCTCACCGTATGTGTATCCATGACCATTCATCCCCAACCTTCTGACCAAGTGTTGGCAGACTCACACCTCATAGTGTTCTTCCAATCTTGCGACCTGCAGTTTCTACTTTGAACAATCCCAAGGTCACAATCGCACTCCCAAGCACGTTGTGTAATATCTAAACTACAAAATTCCACATATGCACCTGTTCTTGGTTCAATCCCCGGTGTCAACTCTCCCGCCTATACGTATATTTCTTACCAGCAGCGCTGAACGCTGTCGTCCAGATGATGCGAATAAACATTTAAACATTCAGCAGTGCTCTCGGCCCACGGTACCGTTGACATATCCAAAACTCCTTCGCTTCTTCATCAAACTCAAATAAACGTTCTCGATGAACTCCTCTCGGCTCCGCGGGTTGCAACGAAATTGTCGTGCTTCACCCTATTCCTGCTTCCACCACAAGTGGGACCACAGGTCCATACGTGTCTCAAATGACATTAATGCCCGCCGCACCATCATATCGCGTCAGTCGACTCCTTAGCGCGGCGAAATGCTATCACGCTCATGAACGAGTCCACGCGTTCAATGAGGAACTCGACTCTGAAATACACCGTTCACGGCATATGATTGCATGTGTGTTCTTATATCATCGAGGTATGAGCTGCAACATCACAATGTTGCACACCTCGACGACAGAAGCCAGGCAGAGTTATATTGTTGTACTCCCGCTATTCCGATTTGTGTCATGCGGTATCGTCTAATAATGTTCTTGGCTACAGCTACCCGTCTGATGAATTTGAAGCACAGGCGACGTGGCAAGATCAAATGCCAAGCCAATGAGCAGAACTGACGAAAATTTTGTATGTGCGTGGCGGGTTCACCTTCCGTGGGGGGCGCTGCATCTGCGAAGCGATTCACGAGAATTGGTTGCTCGTCGCGTTATGACGGGACGTCTTTTTTCTTCCATCTGACCTGGTCTACCACACGCAGGAGGCTAACCCCGCGCTTGCAGACGCTAAGGGTGTGTATCTCAGACCATCACAAGTGGAGTGATCATTGGTCCTGTCTGCTTTGGGTAAGTCGTTCACCCGCTGCCACGTCCGCTGTTTTCGCGGTTTGTCTACTGTGTTTGAATTGGGACACATGGCAGCACGTACACTTTCGGGCATCCACATGACTACCTACAACGTGAATAATCGATGATGCTCATCATATTTTGTTACACAGGCGAGCTGAGTTGCGAGTATCGTAAACCGACGCCGGTGTGTTATGATTTGGTGGCAGTGAGTGGTATAATTGAGCTGCCAGTTTTCTGCTGTGACACGACCCCGATTGCCACTAAAAGGGCGAGATGATGGATATGTAAGTTGAAGCGCGCCGAGAGCATGATGCCCAAATCAGCTCATAGATTGTTCTGCTTAGTATATGGGCGTCTCGCATGTAGTATCCGCCAAAGAGTGGAGCAAGCCGTCCATTTCAACATTGTCCAGTGTTCTTCTGTGATTAGATGCTGAATTTTAAATTCACCGTTCTGGGCAAGCTCAGTGCCCGTAGTTAGCGTTATGGGCAGAGCTCTGCTATGTAGCAGGGCGGAATTGACACTGCCAGAATCTCCCGGGCAGCCTGATCAGCAAAACCAGAAAACTGGTGAGAAGAAGATACCGTCATACATCGTTGTAAATAAAAGGATTTCGTCACAAAAGCAATTTATGGCCATGTAAATGCACCGCAATCAGCATAATCGCCGGTGCACTGATAGGCTATTTGTAGAATCGCGACGACTGTTATGCCCACATCAACGGATAATGTTCGAAACTAGGCAAAGTCCGTGCAGACCTTCGCCATCATGATGGAACATCACTGATAACAAGCCAACTTGACGACTTTTCGGCATTGATACTGCCAAGGTTGCCAAACAACTCGAGACGCATTTCACATTTGTTCCACCACTCCTAAGTTGCAACAGTCTCCAGTGACCTCAGCTACGATCTTGAAGGTCCAGAATCTATCTCACTTGACAATATCGAGAAGACATCGAAACTGCTGTATGATGATGCCGGCACTGGCATGCAGCTGTGATGGTAGACGAGATTATCATGATGGTCACGGACCACAATACAAGGACTTGGACTCGCTATCTATCATTAGTGGTCTCACATCAATCATGATGTAGCACACGTTTTACGATGCGGATATCGATAACGGGACTTGGAATCGCCTGTGCAGTTTATTTTAATCTTGCACTGCACTGTCAAATTCAAATTCAAAATCATGTAAGCGTATAAGAACGAGTTCTGACCTGACCATGAGCCTTATCTAGCATGCAATGGTTGCCCCTATAGTCAATACGGGAATTCAGACAGCAAAGGTAGAATTTTCTGAATATATTTTCCAGATCCTGAGGTTTATTGACTGTAACTACTCCAGTATTGCAATGGTACGTGGACTTCGTACAGGGGTTTACACTATTTTCATCTTGAGTATGTGCAGTGGCCGGTCTAGGAGTTTTGGTAGGTCTACAAACCATGAACAATAGTATCCCCTCTTATGCTCCGTAGATTTTCGACTATTTCTTAACGCTCAGAGCTGAGGTGAGCATTTCTTCATAAAGTTAAAACGTCTCTTGACAAATGTTGCAAGGTTCAATGGACATGGAACAGGCGCTGGAATGCCAGTCGTGTTCTTTTCGTGATTTCACGCTACATGGCCTTTGTAGCAGCTGGTATGACTTCATATGGTGAGCAGCTACCCGTGCTATCTTCTGGTACGTAACTTTGATGAGTGACCAGCTGCCATTGCTACGCGAGCGAACGAGAATGTTAGTGTTTTTGCTTATGTGGTTGTTGTATAAACTGAAAGACATCGAATACAGTGCTCACGCTTCAACCAGGCTTCAAATGGTGATCGATGTTTCGAACAGTCAGCGTCTTGTCACTGATTTTTATTGCAGCAATTCACATTATCACTATTGTAGCTTCTGAAGGTTCGCTCCATCATGATGTCTGTAACGTTTTCTGGGCCTGAAATCTATCATTTTCTTATATAGGTCTTTTAATTATTCGTACATATGCGTTCTGGAGACGGAACAAAAAGCTCTTGGCAGTGTTACTGGTCTTGGCAGCAGTACGTTGGTTTTGTCATGCGTGTTCATACTCATCGTCTGTTGATATTGCAACGTAGATTGCCATTGCGTGTGCTGTCAGTATCACAGATGTTGTCAGTAATTTAACGGCGGCGCCTGCGGACCCTTCAGGTGGGTCCCCTCTATTCTTTTCTCATTGTTATAGACGACAACCTTGGCTTTAAAGCTCCTCCCACAAGCAACTGCACTTTCGAAGCGAGTCGCAGCAGTGCCATTCAATACGGCTTCCTTGTAGCCTTTGAACTGTGTAAGGATATCTCGTTTCCGTCCCATCTTAGCACAAGTTTTCAATCCAATCTACAGTACTGATGTCGTTAACGGTGTTCAAGAGATATCAAGACTACAGAGATTACGACAGTCGTCTGGTGAGAACCGTCTTCCAGGGCGGGGTGCGATATATGACTGCCATAATTTGTACGGTGGCCTTTTTTGTTCAATTTAACATGTTCCATGCTGAAGCTTTTCTTTCAGTTGTTTCTGTGGCCAATATACTGATTACGTATCTGGTGCCGGTAGGTTGCATGGTGTATCTGCTCATTTGACAAATTTTATTAATATGGGGAAGGTGTCATATGACGAGATGATGGACGTGTGCGTGGCAATTCGTTTAGGATGGTCTGATGAAAAAACTGATGCATCATGCCAGGCCACAGCTTGTCCTCCACAGTATGTTGGCATCCCGTGTGCTCTTTAACCTGCACGAAAAGGACCAGGAAGTGGACGAAACAACATTGCAGATGACGACATATTGTCCAACTTAGTACAATTAAAGGCACACCTCACTTGAACTTGATTATCCTACATTCACAGTATACCCCGTCAGAATGTATAAGTAGCCTAGTATAAAAATCTCGCCTATCAAATTAAGGGCCACCAAACTGGAGGAGACTGTCACGAAGCACGATCATCTGCTGCTCCATCTGATTTCCTTGCTCTGTATCTTCATTGTCCTCCTCTATATTGCTCTTCACCTCTTCTAGCGAAATCGATTTTGGGTCCGCCTCTGTCCAGTACTTTTGACGGGACAGAAGCAGTCCCTGACGTTCTCGCAGGAGACGCTCAAGATCACCCAACGTCACCCAACCATGCCGAGTGTTATGTAACCATATAGACCCCGCAAGTGAGACGCTTTGCAAAGAGGGACATGATGCGTGCCACCTTGACGCGAGGGTAGCCGTGAAAGTTTTGTCATGAAGTGCATCGACTTTATTTCGCGACATTAGTGTCAGCGATTTGAGGCACTCAAAGCAAGAGAGGAATTCGGGAAAGGCCTCGAGAAGTTCCTGTAGTTGCTTTGAGCAAATATTGCATGTGGGTAAAAGATGGCGCACCTGGGAGACTACTCCATCGCTCGAGTAGAAGGCAAACGAGTTCAGTTTGGGCAAATTCTTCGCGATCGCTTTCAAGGCTGCGAGCGCACTCGGTGTATCGCTTAGACGGGTGATGACCTGAAGTGCGGTCAATGGGCCGGTAGAATAGGAAAGAATGTTCGATGCAGTATTGAGGATGTCGTCTTTGAAAAGCGCGTGCTGCAGCAAACAGAGTTCCACTTCCTTGATTTTTCGATTCGGAACCACTGCGGCTAATACCAAAGGTGATGCAGAGACCCTCGTAAGCTTTGTGAGAGTGTCGCCAGGTAGAACCACGTCATTCACGAATTTTCCGCCAAACATGGCATTGCGCAGTTCCGTCTGCTCTGTGATTAATTTGATGAAGTCCCTGTCCCAATCGAGTGTTGTAGTGAGAGAACGAAGTCGAAATGAACATCCATGCAAATATCTTGCGTAGGGGCCGTCGAGGAGGATTGTAAGATCCGTAAGCGAAGAAGCGTTTAGCAATGCGCTACGCAGCAGGTTGAAGTAATTGGAGAATACGTCATAATGTCGAGTAGCATCAGCCAATATCAGAGTACGAGCACAAGAAGCAAGATGCGGGTACGATGCAAAACATCTGAGACACGGTATAATCATGTCTTCGGTAGGTTGGACGTTCCTGTAAATCACGCGCTGGGAAATGGACCGGAAAGTGGGGCAGACGATTGCCGTGTTCACCAGGTCTGTATTCCCCAGGTATTTAAGTATGTGATGTATGATTTCTGAAGGGATAGAAAGGACTATGATACCTGTGTCAGAAAATAGTCGAATAGATTTGGATCTGCTAGACGTACCGCCATGTGCACCAGGTCTATCCTGAGATTGATCGACGTGAGCCTCAGGACAGTCCACGCCAGATTTTCTCTCCATGGAAGAGACTATTTCTGTGCACGCAGCATCGTGCATGGGGTGCATTGCATGCTGTCTTTGAACCATGCAAGAAATTTCAAACAGTCCGAGTCATGATAATGATAATCGATGACATAATGTTCCATATCAGGACGTAATGGTAGCTAACGTGAACTTACCCTCACGATGAACTTGAACTTCAGATCGCAGTCTTCATTCCAGTTCAAACAATTATAATAACATATGGCTACCTCCCCAAGACGCTCCAGAAGACGCTTCTCTTCCACATCTATTGGTGTGACATGGAATGCGCAGTTTTCACCACTTTCCACACCGGTTTCGCGTGGTCGCCGCAGAAGGTCCTCATCCGTCGACTTTGATGATGATGTTATTCGCAGTTCAGACGTAAAAGAAGAGAAAACGAGACATACACCACTCGGCGACCACGACCTTGAATGCGAGAGAATGCTTGAACCCGAACTCGAAGTCCATCCATTGACATACGCATCACTTCCTACAACTCCTATACTGCCGTCTCCGCCTGCCTCTCCACCTCCAATAGCCCGGAGTCAAGAGCTGCAGCAAGACCAGCCTTTATTTTCTTTGTGGGACTACCTACGGGAAGAGCTCCTTGCGACTGACTTTGACTCGCACCAGGAGTTGAAGTGGGAGAGGGTGAGCAATTTCCTGAGTATTCCTCTGGCAATGGAAAAGGTGCGTATAGAATCACGTGAGTGACATGATGGTGCTCATGAGGCGTAGATCATTGGCTTTGGCTTCATACTTTGTTTAGACTCGTTCCTCTATACTTTTACTATACTACCCATCAGGTTCGCACTAGCGACCATCCGATTTTTTCTGAATTTCTTCGGGGTCTCCAAATTGCCTCTCCCACCATCACAGAAAGCTGACATTCTTCGAATGATGCTGCTTGTGGTCTCTATCATGGTGCTGATTCCGCTCACGGATGCCAGTAAGATCTATCACTCCATACGCGGACAAGACACTATCAAATTATACGTAATATTCAACGCATTAGAGGTGCGTCCGTTTATACATCGATTCAACCGATCTGCACAACTAAACTTTCTCCGTCTTAGATTGCTGACCGCTTGTGCGCATCGATAGGGCAGGATATCCTTGACTGTCTATTTTCCCGGTCGACACTTGAGGTACTTTCTCGTCGAGTCCCGGTTACGTCCAACACGCTTCGTCCATTCGTATTTTTCGGGTTAGCTACTCTCTATATTGGTCGGTCTCTGTCAATATGCCTTTATATCACGTCATTAACATTGCTTTAGTTTGCCACGCATTAGTGATGATTTACCAGCTTCTAGCTCTTAATGTGGCTGTCAATTCCTATGACCACGCACTCCTGACTCTTCTCGTCTCGAATCAGTTCGTCGAGATCAAAGGAAGTGTCTTCAAGAAATTTGAAAAGGACAACCTCTTTCAAATCACATGCGCGGATATCGTGGAGCGGTTTACGCTCTCACTCATGCTTCTCATTGTTGCATTCCGCAATTTAATTGAGCTGAGTGGGTCTGAGTTCGATTTTACGGGTGGGTTTGTCCTTCCGATGAGCTTTGGCTGGTTTATAGGCAACAATGTCCTATGGACAATATCCTACGTAGGTTATTGAGATGCCGCGTCCAGACCTGCTTACGAAGCTCGATCAGCCCGTTGTGACAGTGATGGCATCTGAGATCCTCGTGGACTGGCTGAAACACGCATTCATCTCTAAGTTTAATCACATACGGCCATCTGTATATGAGCGATACACAGATGTGCTCTGTCGTGATTTGGCTAGTGGGAGTGCTATAGGCCGCCTGGGTGCTCGAAAGGTCTGACGTTTAGCTTTTACTCGTAATTGCATTCACTGACTGACTGCAGCATAGTTATGTTGACCAATCGCCATTAGTGGCCCGGCGACTTGGCTTTGCTTCCCTTCCGCTTGCAGTTGTCGTTATTCTAGTTGGTCTTCAGTCATTAAATCTCGTCTTTACCCTTCGCTTTGAAGATGAATGGGGTTGGGATACTCTCGTGGATATGTCGAATGCCGAAGTCGTACATCTACTCAAGTGGGCCGTGATGGGGGTGGCATTTTGGTTATGGTAGGATTTCTGTTGTTGTCACAGTTTCGCGAAAGCTTACTTCTCCGTCTAGTTTTCTCGCTGTAAAAGTTCTTCTCGGTGTGAATCTTATCTCATATGCGACGCGTCGCCGAGCAGGCATGGAGGCCCGCGCTGCTGCGGACACCATCAACGACTTTGGGCGAGATCCTATAGGGGAAGGTAAGGAGGAGCGCGAGTACAATAAACAGCTCAAGAAGATGGTGGATGATTGGAGAGACGACGCTGTACGAGTGGGTGAGATGGGTGAGGGGCGCATGCGTGGCGGTAATGGACAAGGCGGTGGTGGTGACAAGAAGCGGGTACCCCTTGAAGAGTTGACTCGATTTACAATGGTGAAGCGTATCTGGTGATAGAAGCTTGCAGCGGTGAATGATAAGAATGCTTCTTTGAAGTTTTTGCCAGGTGCTGATAAAATCATCTGCACTTACAAAATCTCCGTTTGAGTGGAAGTGCGTACACAATCTGATGTGCGTTTAACAAGCTCCCTCAAATAGCAAATAAATTTTGTTTCATAAATCATATGCATATGAACATATACGACATACATGAGTAAGTAGGACAACGTCAAGACTCTTTCTGCACAAAGTACCACCGTCTTCACAAAATCACCGATGTACAACCTGGCGAGACAAACCACTGCCAGTCTCCGGAATACCTATTAAGTCGACCATGTCAATGATGCGGCGGTAAGGGCCACCCACACGTGCATCGAGGGGACGACCCCGGACAATAGCCATCTCTACGTACTCCCTAAATACCTTCTGGAAGTAGCGCGGATCGACCATGTCAAAACGAATCGGGCGCAAGTGCTCTGGGGTACGTTCGCTGCAAAGAGGCGCTATAGGATATTCATTGATCATCCTACGGATGACTTTCGGATCCCGCTCCTCCAAAAATTGACGGTAGTCCCTCTGAGGCCGGGGAGGATTTTCGTGGTCCGGGGCAGCAGGGACTGGCATGGCAACATGGGATGGAGTGCGATGGATATTTACGCGTGAGCTGTGCGCAGAGCGTGAGATTTTTGGACGTGGAGAGTGGGTGGTAGGAACAGGGGGAGCAGGGGTGCACGAGCGACTAGTACTCGACTTAGTGCGAATACGCTCTGCTAGTCTGCCACTGCGAATATGGTCGTCAGGGATCTGCAGTACATCTGCAGAAGCTTGATCAACAGAGGCCTCATGCCTCTGTTTTCTACCAGGAATGGAAGGGTAGGCTTGCTGACCGCTTGTACTTGAATTATGGACAGGCACTTGGGGCCTGATGTTCCCAGAGTTCAAAGAAATCGCTCTGAAACCGCTGCGAGGGAGCCCTTCAACTGTTTCAGGTGAGTGGGGAAACTTGGTCAACAAGTCCTCGCGCTTGTCAAAGGTCGTGCGAGTCGGCCCATAGTAATAGGTGTTTTGCGACAGCTCGCCGTGATAGATCTCGAGCACCCCTGGAGCTTGCTCGACGTACACGATGTCTGATTTTTTAAGGGGGGTCTTGCCACGGTACACGGGTTTGGGAAAATAAGCACGAGGCTCGCGCGTCGTCCCTTCTGAGGAAAGGAGGTAGGGCATTGATTTGGAGTGCTTAAACGGCGCCGTTTGGTCATCGTTGGATCTGAGGGGTATTGGTTACTATAATGTCAATGAGTAGAGCACGAAACGGTCAACTCACTTTTGGAAAATTTTCTTGAATGATTTCATGGTTGATATGGGGGAAAGGGAATGCAGAGTTGCAAAGAATATGAGGTGGTGGTCTGTCTAGCGGCGGGTAATCTGTAGTTCAATATATATAGGTTGCGCTACTGTGGACACACCACATCATCCTCATCCACATCCACAAAGCAATTCTTCAACATCCGAAAATGATACAAGTGTGGATGATCTTGCGAATGTTTTGATTACCCGACCAGAACCACATCAATGCCATTGATGTCGCCCCATTTGTATGACAAAGGCAGAAAATGCAAGAACTGACCAATTGTCGGGCACAGCTGCCACAGACCAGCCCAATACATCCATCGCGCGTCTTGCTCATTATTTCTCGAGAGCTCATAGTTTGTGCTCAGAAATTACGATCAGCACGTTGATTCAGATGCATGGGACGCCGGAATAGGGCATGACATGTGTAGAGAGACACTGAAAAGAACAGCTAGCTTCCTCCTTTAATTGTCTCACTTGACAAGACCACTTGGCGTACCTTTAAAACGCACTGCACCCGACCAGCTATAGTCCAAGCTGCTTAACATCGATAAAGATATATGGAGTGCATTCGGGCTGAAGCGCTGACATCTCGAGCAATCTGAAGGGGATGTAAATAAGTCAAGCAAGTATTGATTCCAACAGAATTACGCACACGATTGGCCTCCGATACGTGTGGAGGATAGATTCAGGGGTCGATCATAGCCCTGAATGATGCTTATATTGTTGAACTCTAGAAATGTCGAGATACTCTGGCTCGCTTCAAGGCACGGAGGGCTGCTAACTCCTGTTACCCGTTCATGGTCAAATCTGCGCCTCAGACTTACTTACTCTGACAGAGCAATCCGCATACAATCCGGACGCCTTACAGCATCATGCGCGAATAGCCCTGACAGGAGCTATGGCCGCAGTCCAGAGCTATGGCAACACAGAAAGACATGATTACAATGGTTTTGACTTTATGAAACGAAATTGGAAACTTTACAGGTTGCTGCTTGTAGCCTACGACGCGCGGGTCAGCAAAGCAGGTCTTAATATTGAGGCCTCAGGGGCTGTGAGGCTATTTACTTGAATGACGATGACATTGGCGAACGCAGTCCCCGACTCCACGAAGTGGGAGTGGTTCTGTCAGATCCAAACCCTGTATGAATTTCTTATGCGTGTAAACTTATTTCCTTTTCTGTTAAGGTTAGGCCAACCGAGACTTCAATGCTTTCCAGGCTATAGTCACCGTGCCTTCCGAGTGCTGTTCTGACTGATGAGGCTCTACAGACTATGGGATGCCCATGGCGGCTCTTGTTTCACGTTGGACGTTTTTCAAAGGGGGCTGGTAACATTTTATTCGAGGTACGTCGCAGCAACGAAAACCACGACACCTGGCACTGACTGACAACACAGCCGCAGCCGGGCACGGACTGCAAGGAAAACCCAAGGCTAAACCTCTATAGCGGGAGGCTGCGGCTCTATCTACCGACTACGAGCCAAGACTCCTGGCAAAAAGGCATATCGAGGGAGCTGTGCAAACCCAGATTAAGCATAGAACCAGCTGCGCAATGCACAGCCCAACAGATTTGAACGCTGAATATAATATTTGAATTGTTAAGTCAAATTCGCTCGAGGAGTTGGGGATTGGAATTCTGGAATATTGATGACCGCTATTCTAGCTTCATCTTGGTCTCCAATTGCTGTGCAATTTTGATCACGTTGATATGGAGGATGACATCATATATCCTGTTTGCACTAGCAGTGAACGTCATGGATGTATGGAGCTTGGCGCCTGTGGTCCTGTGACCCGCAGTACGCAGCCGAAGTCCCTTGGGCTGGACTTGAAAGCAGATAAAGGTTCGCTTCCCCACACATACTAAAGGTCTATTCATCCTCCCTCCGTTAGACGATCAAAATGGCAGCATCAGCCGCGCTCCCTGGTCTCTTTTTCTGCTTTTCGGCAATGATTCTTCTCATTCTTGTACGTTCCATATAATCTTATCATCGTGGCCACGTTTTTATAGCGTTCATCATCGACAGGTTTCTGTATCATCACCAACGTTGAACAGCATATCCTTTCTTAATGCCAACCAATATTCCTTTGGTGTATTCGGTTATACGGGCTCCAAGGTTCAAGTTGGTTACTACTTCCCCCTCCCAGGAGACATCAACACAGGAATTCTTCACAATCTTACCTTCGTCCTCATACTTTACCCAATTGCCGCCGGTCTTTCCGGTCTTGCATTCCTCTTCGGAGTGTGTGGGGCTGGATATCATCGTGTGGGCACCGTCTTCATGAGTTTTCTCGCTGGACTCGCAACGCTGTGCACTTTGATTGTATGGAGCATTAGCATGTCTTTATTCGGTACCGTCAGAAGTCGCCTGAGAAGCAATGGCATCAACGCAAATTGGGGAAATGCGAACTGGCTTGCGCTCGGCGCGCTGGTTGCGCTGTTCCTAGGCTCCTGCACTGCAGCCTGTGGAGTATTTGGACACTACCGTGACAGGCGCTCGAGGAGATAGTTGACGAGCAGTGGATGTCTTTTGAGAAATATTCCGGCGGCGAGTAACCGAGATGAAAGGAATCTTCGATTTCACCTGGATATGCTTGCTACTTACCATTCGGATGGACTCACCCGTTATGTTTATTCAATGTGTGCTTATAATACCCGAATCGTGGTTTACCCTCCAACGATGATCAATGTTGCGTCTACTCAAGTCGCATGGATCATGTATACATATCATGTTATACGGTTATTACGTGTATATACAATGCATGTGTAGCGCCTATCACTTCCTACGCATCATCTTCGAGAACCAGCACAGATTTTCCGACATTATTTCCAATCAGTAAATCAACAAGTGCCTCACCGACCCTGTCCATACCATGATACACATGTTCCAGATATTTCAGTTTTCCAGCAGCCAAATCTCGTGGGACAGTATCGTGAAATTCGTCCAGATACTTATCTGCCCAGTCGATCACGACTAAACCCTGCATCCTGCGTTGTGAATGACAATTGAGAAACGTGGGCAAGGAGTACATTTATTAGAAAAGCTTACTTCGCTCGGTATCTGTTCAATAACCACAAATTCTATTTTCGGTGTTAGGGGTTAAAAATCTCCTAGAGGCAACGTGCTCACTCGAATACCATATGCCTTGTTCGTGTCCAAGTTGTATTGACTGATCATCCCACAGATAACGAGTCTGGAATTGCAGGCTAAATTATCTATGGCAGCTTCGAGGGTCGGACCACCGACAAGGTCAAAGTAAATGTCGATCGGGCCATGTGCCTTGAGCTCTGCAGCAGTATCCGCAGTTTTGTAGTTGAAGACATGATCTGCCCCGAGTGATTTCACCAATGAGACCTTCTGGTCGCTACCACAAGATGCGATGACTTTCAGCCCTTGGTCCTTGGCAAGCTGAACCACCAGACTACAAAATGTCTAAACAAAACAAACGACAAAGGAAAGGATGACACATACTGGCCCACAGCACCACACGCTGCAGATATGTAGAGCGTTTCGCCCGGCTTAGGGTTACTAATGTCCTTGAGCCCATAATATGCTGTCTGCCCGCTCATTCCAAGGATTCCAACATAATATCGCCATGGGAGGTTGTACTTGTTGTCAAGGACTTGTAGGCTCAAGCCCTTCATCCCTAGCGCGTTGGCGTCTATTGACGGGATGACGGTGTAGCGCTGATAGACTACAATAATACAATCAATTATAGGTACCGCCAGCCTTACCAGCAGTGTACGCACGCATGAATCCATATACGTGTTGTCCGACTTGAATCAAGGGCGTCTCACTTCGCAAGACCACCGCAACGCTAAAACCAGTAATTCTGTGAAACCGTCAGTATCTGTTGAATTATGGTGTGTTTAAGTTGGCTTACGTTTCGCCTAGGGGGAATGCATCAATGTCTCCTGGAATATCAACGGGTCGCATGCGATTGCGCATATAGGGGTCAAGGCTGAAGGCAAGTGCCTTGACGAGGATACCTCCTCGAAGTGGTACATTATCAAGATCAATAGACAGTGTATTGTCGACGATCAGACTCGTTTTAGGATTCGGCAAGCCATGGGGCATTTCGTTGAAAATGATACGCTGATTGGTTGTCATGATGGTACGAGAGGATAGAGGGGAATTCTACTTGTTATAAATCTTTCAGCGACTGTTATGAAGTGTCTCGCCTCGAGGCAGGTGAGTGGATGTCCGCGAGAGTGTCAGTGCATTCACAAATATGGGTTGAAGTTGAAACAAGACAAAAACAGTCGATTTCGAAACAAAAATGATATAAAATCAATTCCATTTTTTTTCGCATAGAGTCAGGGACATCTGCATAGGTGTGTGGACATAAACATCAAAGAGAATGTTTGTGTCAATATTTGTGTACTGGCCCAGAGAATCGATAACCATGCGTTGTCGCCGAGACCAGGCATGTACGATAGAGAATCGTTATTTTATCAGGGCTGAAGAAGGATGGGTTCGTTCTGAGTCATAGCCTTTCACGTCCAAGAAAGATTATTTCGTCACCTCGAGATAAGTGGGCGAACATATCGCCTTTCATAGCTACATGGAGCCGAGAGCAACATAATCCAGAAATTTTGCATCAGTCAAACAACAAAGATACTCGTTCAGAGGCCATCGGAAGGTACGGACGAGGGAGTAAAAGCAAGTGGTACCTGGTAGAAGAAAATTATTTTCAAAGTTGAGATGTCTTAGCGTTTACTTGTAACCAGGAGGTCGGATGAAAGTTGTAACTTACGGATGTCCGCGGATATGAATCATCACTAACAGGATCCATTTGCCTGGCTGGTTTTTCATTTTTTTATTTCATTGGAATTCTTTGCAAAAGTGGTCATTCATTAAGAAGGTTGCCCGACACCTGTTTACTGGTCAAGCAGAGCTTACGGGCAGGGAATAAGCCAAAGCTATGTCATTGTCGTGAGGGCCAGTCTTGGGACCTTGAGGGTTGAATTGCTGTGGGAATGCCACTGAGCTAGGGGTTTGTGTGCCACACTGTCAGGTGAGAAACGGCAATCGTACTATGACATGGACTCATTGAGTCAAAACCACTGGCCTGAGGTATCAAAGTATCGGGAAGATCCGAGCTTCCCGTGGGGGCATGAGGCATTAAACAAACAAGACGTCCTGAATATTGAATCCTAGGCCCTGATCCGTGACCACCATCCTGGATTTGATAACTGTTAGATTCTTGGCCGAATACTCTGAGAAGAACTTAACGCTGCCTAGCCTATCGTTCATCCTAACTGCTCTCGATACCATTTGGTATAACGGCATCCACGTCCAGTGCTTTTGGTCCAAGCTCTGACCAAACTTTGGTAGTACTTGGTTGAGATTTTCTGCCAAGCTATCCTTAGGCTTGTGTCGCAGACTCCGTCCGGAGAGAGCCGTAATTTCCGATTCTTCTGCTGCTTCATTCCAAATTTGGCAGGTGTATAAGTTCACCGCATTTTGGCCTCGTTGAAGCAAGCCTTTGAGACTCGCGACATCCACATGCTGCGCAGCTTCAAGCATGTATATTCAAGCTGGATGGGCTGAAACCTTTTTCTCTTGAATGCGTAGATTCAGAATGGCTGTCCTTTATGTCGTCGTTCTCTTCGGCCTGTTTGTGACCTCTACTTTTTTCCAAAGCTCGCCCCGTCGCTCGAGTCTGCAATGGATGATGTCAAGCGACAATCCATTCCCGTCGCCAGTTGGTGGTGTTCCAATGTCTTCTGACTTTGGGACATCGATCTTTTTCTCCTTACTATATTTCTCGCTCGTACCCATCTTCGTTTCCCGGCTATATAACAAGCATTCGCGAGTCGTCGTGAGCATTAACGCAATCATTACAACCATAGAAAGGTAAAAACAGCTCCCTCCTGCCTTAACGCATGTTGCCTCATGTCACCTCCCTAGAGTCATAATCTTCTCCCTACGAGCCTGGCAATCCCGCGACCCAGCGGAAAGGACATCCCTGGCATTGACGACTTACATGCAAGTTTCGATTGCTTTGCCATATATTTCCATGGCATACGACGTCGTGGTTCTTCTGCGCTGCATGTATGTGAACTCTACCAAGGGTCCGGCAGCTTTTACGGATCCGCAAGATTCACCTGTCGCCCCTTCTATGTCGTCCTCTATGCACCCTCTTTCCCCGTTTCACAGTGCTTCGCTTCAACTTTCGGACGACATACATGACGACCCAAAAAAGCGGTTTTTCTATCGTTGGTTTACCGATGTGCTGAAGCTGAGCTTCCTCGCTGCTACTATCCCGGGTATAATTGGTAACTCGCATTACCGTGGTGGAATGGATAA
Source organism: Suillus americanus (assembly GCA_016695465.1). Taxonomy (NCBI): domain Eukaryota; kingdom Fungi; phylum Basidiomycota; class Agaricomycetes; order Boletales; family Suillaceae; genus Suillus; species Suillus americanus. The sequence continues at coordinate 96,561 of MU177990.1, read as the reverse complement.
TGCAAGCACAGCAAACGAGGTGATGATTACAAGGTGCATTAGATCTTCACCCGTACAGCCCCATCTTACATAAACATCTTTGTCCAGATACCTAAGCTCCGGTATTGCTCTCTTCCTCATACTTTTCGTGGCAACCCTGGTCGTTCGCGCCAGAAATCTACCCAAAGTGAAGCCGATTCACGTCATTCTACTTCTTTCCATCCTCGCTTGCAACGTAAGGATTCGTGTTCTGTTTTGTTCGTTTACATAATAATGAGTTTTCTCCAATGCACAGGCATCCTCTGCAATCTTCCGATTGTCGTTCATGTATAACCGCACAACCTCCCTTACGTCAACAGCACCGGGTTCGGGTAACACTTTTTTAGAAAAGGGAACATTCTATATATTCCATATGCTCAGTGACTGGCTGGCCGTCGCTCTGCTAATCGTTCCCAATATCAGAGCCATCTTTAAGACGGGCATGTGGGGGGACTGGAGAGCTGTTGATTCTCTCCCTCAAGAACAGGAACGGGCGAGGAAAAGGAAGGAAGCCAAAGCACGAAGGAGTGGGCTTATTGTTTGATGCACAGACCGCACACGGAAGGATGTAGCACCCTGTTTATTATGTACATGACACTCATTATACATGCCTGAGCACCCGTGTCACTCCTGGTGAGAATACTGGGTCCCGGCGATATTTATACTGAATACTTATTTCTGTACATACCGTTGGCTTAACAATTGATAAATCGATGAAGCTTAAGCATAGCTAGTGTTTACAAAATGCTACTCGGCAAACTTTATGGAGTATTACAGTGACAAACTAAAGGTCTGATAAAATCACATTTGAATTGTTGAACACTCTGCGTCACGTCGTATTACATGTCATTGTAATCAAACGTCATCCCTGATCTTAGACAAGTACCTTGGGTAACATGTTGTGAAACTGATAACATAGATTTTCATGAGAAGCATCCTCTACTATTTGCGCTTTGTAAAAGTGATATGAAGGTCATGAGGGAGCGTTAGGGCAAAAGGGGAGAAGGCGTTCTTCAAACCATCTCGATGAATCGAATCTGCTGGTAATGTCCACTCATACTCCCGCAGCAACATTACGGCTATGGTACGCTGCTCGTAGAGCGCAAAGTTACGAGCTGGGCACTGCCGAGGTCCAGAGGCGAAAGCAACCCAAGCATCCTTGAGAATCGAGCTCTTTTCGGTCTTCTCGAGGAAGCGGTTGGGCCTGAAAGTGTTGGGGTCACCCCAGACGTCATTGCGGTGGTGGACGGCGTAGATGTTGTATATAAGTGAGGTGTTAGATGGAACGTAGTACTTTCCGAGGGTGACATCTTCCGCAGTGATACGAGGGACGATATATGAGATCGGAGTGTTGATACGAAGAGCTTCGCGGATGCAGGCGTTGAGGTAAGGTAATGAAGCAGCGGAGAGGGTATCGACACTGGGGTCAGAAGAGGGGCCAAGGACACGAAGAGTTTCCTCGCGTGCGGCGGCTTGAATTTCTGGATGGATCGCAAGGAAATAAATCAGAGTGGAGAGACCTCCAGCAGAAGTATCCTAGAACATGCGCTGTAATTAATGCCTGCTATGAAAAGGTAGCTTGTTTGACTTACATGGCCAGCTATGAAGAGGACGACCATATTATCACGAAGCTCCTCTTCGGACATCGAAGGCTCTTTTAGCATGAAAGTCATCATGTCATCTCCAGGGTTATTGCGTTTTTCTTGAAGAAGCATTTTAAACTTGTCGACCAAGTTGTCCATGCGCTTGATGACTTCCTTGCGAGGAAAAACCTTCTCAAGGAAGGGCATAATCAAATAAAGAGGGTTTGCAATATCTTGCATAATGCCATTATACTCTTTGACGAACAAGGACTCGGTGCGAATAGCATCAAAGTCATGCCCAAGGACTGAAGACCCAACTGCATCGAGGGCAAAACGCTGCGCGAGTTCGGCGAAGTCGACAGTATGGGTGTTATTCTCCTCTGAGGGCGGGTTAATTGCATCAAAAAGGTTCTTGGACAGGTATATGAACTGGTCGACAGGGATGGAGAGATTGAACGCATCTCGGATGACCCTGGAATGTTTCTTCCACCGGTCACCATTTGCCATGAGGATGTTGGAACCCCCAATGAAGCGCCATAACAAGAGACCATCGGGCGGTAACTCTTTCGGGTATAACAGGAGGTTCTCTGTCATTTCAACCGCAAGCTAGAAGAGGATAAATAAGAGCTTAGTGACAACACGAAGTGCACACCTTGTGATCAAGAATGTGAATTATCCATCGACCTAGCACCCACACGAGAACAAGTCCTTCACCTTTCTCGTTTGCGTATGGCAGAATGAGGCGCTTAATGCGCACATCCTCGACCTCACCTGATAAATAACTAACGAGAAGAAGGAAAATAGGCACACGAGGGAGATGGCGCAAATGTGATGGCACGGTGAACAGTTGAAAAATCACAAGTGTGACTGCAAGACTGGAAAAAGTCCACCAGAGTGCAGTAGGATTCATGACAAGGTGTCAATGGTAGAATCAAGATGTGAAGGGTTCTTGGACGAACGTACATACCATCTCTTTAAGTACCACTTGGCAGGGGAGCTAGCAGATGGGAAGAGGAAGAAGTAGCAATAAGTATGATGTCGTGATACTCCAACTTGGTATTGACGTTGCACAAGCGAATTGAATTCACATATTTTCATGCGCTAACAAAATCCGGTGTATAGCCTGAAGGGTGCCTATATAGCCATCACCAGGGCTACGACAATCTAGGCTTTTTACTGATGCTATTGAGCAGCTAGTGGGGTGGCGGAGGACTATTGCCTGCTATTGCAAGGTACATACCTTGAGGACAGTACATTACTAGCGCAAATCTGTACGTGTTGGGGGTCTACATGGGACGGGGTGCACTGGTCAAGGTAAAATACTAAAAAGTATATAGCCCACGAAGTAGCGTAAGTACACCTTCCTTTCTTGGTAGTGCCGTTGTCAGGAACATATATACCGTGGGCTGCCGTGGCCCGGGAGATCGTTCTATGCTTCGTTCCCTGTAACAAATTGAAACACTCGAGCTCGGACTCTAAGCTATACTGTTGCCATCCTCAAATAATGACAATTGACTTTTCATTGTACTTGGTCACAGGCCGGGAGCTGCTGCCACCAGGAAAGGTCAGAAATACCCATGATTTCAAGCGTCATCAAACTTTAAAGCCGCTCCCTCATTTTTCAGGAATATCTAGAATCCTTGGAAGAGGTCTGGGCATCATTCTCCTTCGGGAGCATAAATGACATGTGCTAATCGGTGTCTCTATTTATGCTAATTTTCCAAGGCCTTGCAAGGCGGTGTAACCGTTGTTCAGATCCGAGAAAAGAGCTCTGACACACTAGAAGTGAGAAGCGGTCGTTTGTTTCTTCATTGCTCTTTCAGATGGTTTGCTTTAGTTCTTGGAAATTGCTCGAGAGTCGAAGATCCTCTGTGCAAAATACAAGGTTCCTCTTATCATCAATGATCGTATTGATATTGCGCTCGCCGTCCAAGCTGATGGTGTGCATCTGGGGCAAACGGACATGCCGGTTCATGTCGCAAAAACTTTACTCCCTGTTGGTATTGTGATTGGTGTTTCTTGCAATGATCCAGACCACGTGAAGAAGGCAATAGCGGACGAAGTTGATTATATTGGCATCGGTGCCGTCTGGGGTACGACAACTAAGAAGCTGACCAGCCCAGTCATTGGCGTCAGAGGGGTTGGCTCACTGCTCCAGGCTCTGAATGGCACAAATATCAAAGCCGTTGCAATTGGTATGCAGCAATGCATACGTTACGTCCCTTGTAATGTCTAAAGACCTGTTCCTCAGGGGGGATAAATTCCACCAACGTCCTGAGAACCTTACATGGATCTGTATCAACCTCTGGACACAGATTGGATGGTATTGCTGTGGTCTCGGACATTGTGGCATCCTCAACACCCCGTTCTGCTGCCCAAAAGTTAAGGGATAGCCTCGATGCGTGGGTTCACCATTTCGACTTGCAGAGTCGAGTGCCACAAGTGTACGATGTGGAGACCATCAAGAACGGTGTTGTCGAGCTTATGCAGGTAATACGAGACAAGAGTCCACTCGTTCATCAAGTAGATGCTCTCGCGCGTGATTCTGGTGCCTGTTCACTGACTGTTGGCATGCAGATCACAAATGTCGTGGTCACAAACCAATCCGCGAATGCTACCTTAGCATTGGGTGCAAGTCCGATTATGGCTACCGCGCCCGAAGAGATGCATGATCTTAGTCGTATTCCGGGTGGTTTACTCATAAACTTTGGCACCATCACGAACAAAGGTAGCATGATTCTTGCAGGGCAATACGCAAACGAAGCACAAAAACCTATAGTCTTTGATCCAGTTGGAGTGGGCGCTACTCAGTTCAGGAAGACAACCGCTTCAGAACTCCTGAATGCATGGCAGGCTAGTGTTATTAAAGGAAACGCTGGCGAGATGGCTTCTCTCGCTAACTCGAACGAAGTCCGTGACACATATACTACCTCTGTGTGGAACTTGCAAATTTACATTATTTATCTGCAGGCGCAGGCTAAAGGGGTTGATAGTGTCGGCCCTGGGTTCGCAGATCCGGCGTCTTTTATTCGCGAGATAGCCAAGAAAGAACGTAAGTTTGCCGTGGACATCGCGAGTACATACGCCTTAAATAGCATCCGCCGTAAGGTTGCGTCGCTGTCATGACAGGACCGACAGACTGGGTGTCTGATGGTACCATCGTGGTGAAGTTGGAGAACGGCCATAAAATCCTCGGTGACATTACAGGATCTGGATGCCTCGTTGGCACCTGCGTTGCTACGTTTTGTGCTGGTGCCTCACTTCTGGCCGCTGCCCCTGGAACAAGCCCTGAGGTCGCGAAGCTCGTCAGGGGAAACATGCTGATTGGCGCTGTTGGTGGGTAAGTCAAGATCCGATCAAAAAATTTCGTATAACAGAAAGACTGACTAATGATGGTAGTGTTTTGGCTCTAACGGTGGCAGCCGAGTGCGCAGCAGAAAGAAGCGACGTTCATGGATCTGGAACATTCCTCCCAGCCCTCATAGATGAGTTGTATAACTTGAAGCCCGAGACTCTGCTGTCTAGGGCAAAAGTTCAAGTATTGTAACCTGTTCTTACAGCATGGCGTGTGGATAATTTTTTTTGGCAATGCGAAGAGCATATTAGCGACTGAATTTCTCATGCACAAAAATCATCTAAATGGACATGGCTAATGTACAGCGGTGGAAAGAGTAATTTCATTTGGTACGTTCAAGATTCTGGAGAAGGGCATGGCATCAGTAGGCTGAAGCCAGTTCTTCTCGTCGTATTTGGCGTAAGGGGACGAGTCAATCATGTGGAAAGTATATGCAAATCTTGTGTGAGCACTAGTATTACGCTCCGACTTGTGAAGGACACTGCCGTGGATGAGGACGAGATCACCTAGCATCTGATGTTTAGTGATGGACATCTAGCGCACATGTAACCATCTACCTGGCTCGCAAGCTTCCAGCACATAGTTCCCTTCTGATACACCTTCTGACGCATTCTCCCTCGGATTCTCGCTTATGTCGGACGATGGAGGCGGGATGGCAAGCTGCTCGAAACCGGTACCACCCCCTGGTAAACGTACAAATCTCTTCGCGATCGGAGTCGTTAGATGGGATCCGGGAAAGAACGACAGTGCGCCGTTCGTGGACGTGCACTTCTCAAGAGCTATCCAAAACCCAAGAGCACTTGGGGGTGACGTGTACTACACATGATGTGTATGAAGATAGCATGTAAACGGGGGGAGAGACTGATACTGACGAGAAACGTGCTGGATTGCCAAATGTCCAATTTTAGACTTGGATTCAACATCGGTGACTTTCCACTTACGAGTCGTTGTGTTCGGGCACTCCAAGGTTGGTGTGTTAGCTGCTTGAAATGACGTTACCGCCTGATGATAGTTGCTCACCTGCGCCACCGGTCTGCGACTGTTTGAAAATCACCATTGATTGCAGTGCTAGGAGGTTTATATCAGTCTCCAGCAGGTGTGTGATTGCTAAATATGATTTTTACCAACTGGATCATGGTGAAATCGCAGGTCGCGCACTAGAGCCTTCAGTCGATCATTTTCCAGAGTAACGTTCCGGAACACGGGGTCCAATTCGTGAAGAGCTAACTTAAGTAAGATAAATGTGAAGATTTATGTGGATGGGCAACGAACCGTGACCGATCTTATTTACTGCCCTTGCCGTATCCCTGGTAAGTCTCCCACTACTGTCGACAGCATCTTCGTCAAGGAAATAGCGGATCTTGTCCCCTGAATTCAGAAAGTAGTTGTCACCGATGTGGTCCTTATCCGACGTTGTAAATTTGGTCTGCCACGTATCTAGAGTTCTGACTGAATGTTTGCGATTTAAATAGTGCACTTACCATGGGATGGTCCTCTGGTGTAAAATCATCAAGGAGCTCTTTGGCCCGCAACAAAAGAGAACCCGTCTGGTCGTGCGAGAGAAAGCCAGGGACGATTAAATACCTATGCACGCCGGTCACTGAGAGCAGCAGGTTTCCTAGATATCTGGCCTACCCATCCCTATAGAACTGACCGACATCATATCAGAGGTTAGGCGTGACAGGAGCACGGTTCAAACTAGGACTAACCTTGTCGATCTGCGTTTGAGAAAGGTATTCCAGAGGTTGTGCAACTGCCATGAATGGTTGGTTGGTTGGTTCAGAACGTTGTCAATGTTAACTGCTTGCTGGGCGCCGAGGGAGACCTTGTGCACTAGATAAGATAACCTAAGATTAAGTCAAGGCATCGCTTAATGCGACTGGACCGGTGAGATCCGGTGCATTTTGATCTCCGCCGGCCGGTAGCCTCCTGCCACTCCGCCCCAGAAACTCAAACCTTGACCCCAACCACCACTTCTATCATTACATCAAGTCCTGGCTGAGACCCATGGCACCAGCGCGTTCTACCAGACGCAATCAGCATGAACAAAGTATATCTCTACGCTCTGGCCAGGATGCATCGCCCACTGCAGATGGCCCCAATGGCGACCTCTTTCTCGAGCCCATGATGGGAACACCCCTCAATGTATACATCGAGAAGGAAGTGGAAGATAGAGACGCGCTCGTCGAACTCGTAACGGTAGGTCATCCTTCAGTCACTTATCCCACGGATTAGATCATATCTCTTTGAACCGTCGATGATGTGTAACTAAATCCCATCTTCGGCAGAAACACGGCGGCACATCATCACCAGGGTACAGTGGGACGCCGTACATTCTTGGTGAGTACAGGTCCTTGTCATGTCCGCCACAATTTATGTAACCACATCTTAGTCGATCCACATAAGGAATCAGGTCAGAACTTGTATCGCCAGTACGCCGGTAAAAAGGGTAAAATCGTTCTCCATTACCGCTGGGTTCATGAGTGCATCCGTGCTGGCGCTCTTCAAACATTTCAGAACAACTGGGCCGGTTGCAAGGTTACTGGAACAGAGAAGTTTGTTTTTCTCTTTACCAATTAGTCTTCCCTGTATTGAATGACCTTACCAGAGTAACGCCACCTACCATCGTTCCATCCCAGACTGAACAGACGCGCTCCTCCACATCTCAGCCAGCTCCAATGCAGTCCATGGCTCCCCATCCGCAAGCAATGCCTCCCATACCCCCTGGAGATCCCATGGTTCATCCACCTCAAACATCATACGGCTATCCTGTGTACGGCCATCCAATGCACGCGCCCCCTCGAGGTATGCAGCCGCCAACAGCCGCCCCGCCCCAATCATGGCAAGCGCCAAATGCCATCGCGCCACAGCAAACACACATAACCTCACCTCAGACTGCCGCAATGCTTGCCCGACAAACACATCCATATCGGGATGAGTCTTGGGCGACGCCCTTCAATCAGCCCCCGCCCCATATGGTAGCTGGGCCGAGTGCGCCAGGTTATGATTATAGATACGGCGATGACCGTCCTGAATGGGCTCCCCCGGCTAATGACTATCCTTACGACCCTGCTTCGGTAAGTTTTCATGTGTGTTAGTCACGGTTACCATTCATACATTCAACATCAGTACGAGCATCCTTATGATCAGACTGCACCTTACATGGCAGAGGCCGGACCGCCGACGGCTGGTCCGTCTTCAGTTCCCGCTGATAGTACTCTTGCTGAGAAGCCTCGTGGTCGTAAACGCACTCGCAATACTGTAGGTTTCATTTCATCCATTCCTGCGTGACATATCAGGGTAACTTTATTATCTATTATTAGGCGCCGCCCGCTGCTTCACCTTCCGCTCTTGTACTGAATCGCCGAAATCCCCCAGCCCATTCACCAACCCCTCCAACGCGCGTAATTAAGAGCACATACGGAGGAAACTTGTTTACCTCTGATGATGTATTATACCTCAAACGATACATTGATTATTGTCAAGAACAAGGTCTCGTCCTGAGGTGAGTATTTTCTGTTAGATCGCAGCCAAGACTAAATTATCTCCAGTTTGAGAGAAATCTGTGAGAGGATTGCAGTCAAAGTAAGTTACTTACATTTCGGCGCTGTTCAACTTGTCTGATGCTGCTGTGCATGGTAGGCGCCCCATCATACGTGAGCGTGTTTCAAGTAAAGCGATATTATTGATCTGATGAGTGCTGCAGGTTTTATTCCTGGCGCCGATACTGCAATAAACATCAAATTCGGTTGGGTGGCTACTCGATGGACACAGGCGACAACAATACGCCCCGCCCTGAAGGCGAAGTTGAGCCCGAAGAGGAAGAGCAACTACTGCCACTCGGAACTACGGGTCCTGGCATCATCGCGGCTGCACAGGCTCGTCTGCAGCAAGATGCTGGTCGTCCACGCAATCGGTCTCCGACACCACCTCGCGCTCTCTTCAGGAGTACGACAGGAAAGGGGGTAGCTTTCACGGACGAGGACGTTGCATTCCTGGTGCGCTTCATGGAGTACCGGAAGTAAGTCCCCCTAAAATGGGTTTCCCGCGGTGGTTTTCATAATGTGTCTAGGTCTCAAGAGCGATTTGATATGGTTGCGTTTTGGAAGGATGTTGCTACCAAGGTAATCAACTCAAAATGTACGGGTTTATTTTCTTAACTACTCATCACTTTCAAGGCTCCGCATCACTCGCGTGCATCATGGATGAAGTTTTGGCGGCGTCACAAACATGAACTCAACCGCACAGAAGAGGATGAACCTCTACCTCAACCACCGGAGAAGAAGATGCGTTACAGCCGTGGAGATGACATCCTTCTTGCAAAATACTTTTTCACAAAGCCGGAAGGGACGTCAGACAAAATCTTCCAGGCGTTTGGTCGTATAGTCAGTCTTCACTGTTCGGTATTATATTGAGCTAGCTGATCTGGTCTTATTTACAGCATCCTCATCACCCTTGGAAGGGATGGCAGGAACACCACCGAATACACAAAGCCAAGATTGATCACTTCATTCAACAGTTGGGAAATGGCGAGAACATTGACATTGATGAGAATGGGGAGGAACCTTGAGAGTCTTGCGTCTACTATAAATGTACTTTAAACTCTAGGGTGTTTCCGGGGTAACTTCGTGACAGTTGATATATATAGTATTCAACGTTCTTGACAGTGTGTTGATGTCAAAGTCAAGCTTGAGTCCTGACATATAATTCCAAGATTTGCTTAAACTTTTATCCTTGACAGCTGCGTATAGAAGAAAGACAGTCGTCCCTTAAGCTTTATCGATCATTTCTATTTGGCATTGGCAGCACAAGTACTTACTATCATCAACGGTCATAACGCGTCTGTTGTGAAGGCACATGAAATTTAATGACAGTGAATTAGAATCTTGGACCAATCATAGATTTAAACACCCCCCGTACGACGCTGATTGTATGTGAAAATATAATCATGAGAATACGTTACACGATAGTCGTCCACAACATCCCACGGAGTACGGTACATGAAGCCTCATGGCACTCTTCTATAAGCCCTAAGTAGCTTGTTGCTGTTGATAAACTCTATCACCAGAAGTAAGGGTCAACGGAACAATGACACCGTGATTACGACGAGGGTGGGCACACTGGTAACAGTGGTAACATGTTGTGTGAGCACGACTACACTCAAAGTAATCACCTGCTTTTGCAGGGGACCCTGATCCATACGGTGTGTTATTGATATGGAGGACGTATTAGGCAGAGTGATGGAAACGGGTCTCCACTCAAAAGCGACGCATTAAGTGCATTGAGAGAGAGACCTCATGATTGAAATTCGCTGGGGTAACTAGGAAGCAATGAACAAACGCCCATACGAATTGGAACCCGTGGATTTTGAACTTCTCGGTGATGGAGTCGTGTGCTCGCAGAAAAAAGTCTATATAAGGGAGTGTGAAGAAGAGCACCGGGAGTCAAGTCTACTGCGGCGAGAGGTGATGCGCATCAATGCTCTGAGATCGGGGCGCCGAGGGGCAGTGATGAACGTATTGATCTGTAACACCCCCTAGTAGTACTTGTGACATATGATATTAATAGCACTTTGCGGTAGAACGGAGATGCAGCAGAAGGAATTACAGTGGACGACTCACGGAGATTAGAAAGTTTTTAAGTTAACTGAAGAGCTCCATGCTGGTTTGCTCTATAAGGTGCTCCTAGCTGCTAATAACACAAGGTCAGAGACAATGAGATGAGTATTGTTGTGGACAAGAACAAAAAAAGACGGAAAGGTTAATGTTTTGAATTGTTTGTGTGAATCAACAGGGCCAATCGGAGTTTTAAATAGCATTATCTCTTGTGACGGTTCCTCCCCGTTAACGACTACTACTTGTCCTTTCACTCATCCTCATAATCAGTCATCGCGCCGGGCGCTCTTTCTCTTCAAACCGCCATCATGGCGAACGTCGCTACCCGTAAAAAATCAATAGCAGCGAATCCCGGTCTTGTAATCGAAACTCCAGTCGCTAACAACAATATCCTCAACAAGGCAGCTTCTCAATCGACATCTCTCTACCAGCAATGCTCTTCCTTGCGAACTCGTTTAATGCGCATCCCTGGCTTTTCAAACTTCTTTATACTGTCATCTCAGTCGGGCTCTCTTCGTCAATCCACCGATCCTGTCACACAACTATGGGACTGCTTCTCACTAGGAATATCACTTTGTTTCCTTTACGAGCTTCTTCCTGGCAGACCAAATCCACCTACAGTCAAGACAGATCCTTCTGTATTCGACGTCAGTAATGAACGCGCAAAGAAACACGCCATTGCAGTCTTCGTCATGAATATCAAGAATTTAGACAATTGCGAACAGTTCACAGTGACGGATTTATGGGAGAGACACTCTACAGATGGGCTAGTAAAGGTGCGCGCCCGAGTTATCCCCATCGATCGCTCTAACGCCTCATGATAACCTAGGTCGTCAGCACCGTGACCACCATTGTTAACATGTTGCCGTCCGCATTATTTGATGCAGCTCCTTTGTCACCACCATTGATGTCCACGCATGATTCAATTGACTCGTTAGTGGGTGATGTGCAAAACACGCCCGTTCCTGCCTGCCCACAAGATGCCGCCCGGAATAATATTATCAGGGAATTGGTGGAGACCGAACGGAAATACGTCCAAGACTTGGAGGTCATGCAGGTGCGTATTCTATATTTACATCCAGTATCTGTTGTTCAATTTGACAACAGAGATATGCTACGGCATTGTCCCAAAGCAATACAATTGACCAGGACACCATCCACTACCTTTTCCCAGGACTGAACAAGCTGTTGAACTTCCAAAGGAAATTCCTTATTCGATTGGAGAGTACCGCAGAGATGGCATGGCGGGATCAGCGCTGGGGACTTCTCTTTTTGGAAAACGTGCGTGTTTCTCGATTCTACTTCTCTTGAATATCGTGCCTATGATTCTTATTCATCAATAGGAAGAGGAATTTGCAGTATACGAACCCTACTGCGCAAACTATACCAATGCAGTAGATCTCATGGTGGCGGAGGAGCAGAATCTTTCGGTGAGCTGGACAGTTCCTGTACCTTGTATTGTTGGACTGCTCCGCCATATGGCGTGGCGCGGAACATATCGCATATCCTAAAATAGGAATATCCATATACTGATCGCTGTCCTCAGGTCCATAATAATTTGATCAACGCCAAATCGGAATTGCCCGCATTTTTGATCAAACCAGTCCAGCGAATTTGCAAATACCCGCTGCTCCTTGATGTAAGATAATTTCGCCGATATCAAATCATCATGAATCTGACTGGATGTTTGTAGTCGCTTATTAAGGCTACATCTGCTACCGATTACCCGCATTTCGAGGAACTGCAAGCTGGATCCGCAGCTGCTAAGCGCATCACCGATAAGATTAATGAGGCACAAAGACGGGCCGAAAACGTCCAGACAGTCAAAAATCTGGAAGGCCGCGTACAAGACTGGAAAGGTCATCATTTGTCCAATTTCGGCACTCTTCTCCTCGATGATATTTTCACCGTCACCAAGTCTGACGTCGATCGGGAATACCACGTATTTCTCTTCGAGAAGATCATACTTTGCTGTAAGGAGGCGGCACCTCCCCCTCAAAATAGCAAGCGCGGTGGAAAGAATAATTCTATTCTTAAAAAGCAAAATGGCTTACATGCGCCTGCTCCGCCTCCCATGACCTCACCAAACAAGCGAAAGGACACTCCTCTCCTATTGAAAGGTCGTATTTTCTTGAACAACGTCACCCAAGCTATTCCTAGCTCGAACCGGAATTCAGTTGGTAGGTCTGCCGGCAATCGCAGTCATCTCATATTGATAATTCTCTTCAAGCATCATCGACAGTCAACCCCCATTCCCTGGCTGTGTGGTGGCGAGGCGATGATGACCTCGAGTTCTTCACCCTTCGTTGCCGATCCGAAGAGCAACTACGGCAGTGGGAGGCTCAGATTAATCGTCTCATCAGGGAAGTTGCCAGTCGAAGGGTGTCAGAACGAAATTTCTCCCAACTCATGGCTCAACACAGCAGTCATGTCTCCGTTCCTGCTGTGCATATGGCACGTTCACCATCATATGCCCATGACCGTGGTTCCTCGTTGATGTCACATGCACACCCCCTACATAGCCTTCCACCCCACCCAGCCAGCAGTCGCCATCGTGTCAATGCATACAGCACCAGTGATGATGTCTCGGTGGCTGGATCTTATTCTAATGGTAGCCAACTTGGCTACTCGTCCACCGAGGGTTTCGAGTTCGACATAGATGACGAGTTTGAGGATTACCCTCCTGCAAGCCTACCGTCGTCCGGTCGTGGCACACCCATGGGTATGCATCGAATGCAGAGCATGCCTATCGAGCCACGCGAGTCCGCTATTGTCGATGACCGCCCCCGAGCCAGGACGGAAGACATCAATGGTCACGTCATGTCGCAATGGCGGTCGACCAATGGCGTTTTTCCTCTGCCACCTGGAGCCAATCCCCCCATTCCCCATTCCTATCACCCTATGACGAACAGGGTCAATTCTACTGCAAGCTTTGGAACTGACCGTCCGCCTCGGATGCCTCTGCAAGGCCAAATCAGCTCCCCAAAACTGAAGGCCTTGTACGATAGTGGTGGTTCCCGTAGTGTTACGACATCACCAGCCATGAATGACAGTACTGCACCTCCGTTGGGCAGATCACGGAGTGCTAGTCAGCCCAGCGCATATGTACCACAAATGCCTGCGCCTCCTCCTGTTCCCAGCAACGCAAAGTGGACTCATCGTTCAGAGGATTCCACTGCTTCGAGTAGCAAACGGGGTAGTGGATCGAGTCAGTCGACGGGTGGGGGTTCGTCAGAAGAGTCGCCACATAGCTCCTCGCCGATCACTCCATTCGGATCTAGCGAATCATCTCTTGGTGGTTCAGCTCTCCGATCTCCTCGGTCACAGACGTTTGAGAGCATGATATCGAACGGCGCCCACCTAGCTTTTTCACCTCCAGTCAAGGTGAAGGTCCACTTCAACGAAGACATATTCGTCATCCAGGTCCCGCGAAGCACAGAATATTGCGACCTTGTTGACAAAGTCGGCAAGAAAATACGTCTGTGTGGTCCGCGCCGCGACGATACCCCGTTGCGGGTGAGATATCGGGATGAGGACGGAGATATGGTCTCTCTAGGCTCCACCGAGGATGTCCAAATGGCTTTCGAATCGTTCCGACCAGGCGGACAGGTCACACTCTACGTGACATGATTCTATCCTTATCATATCGCATCGCTATCTTGTCCACTCTTCGACCTTCGCATACATAATTTGCTGTTTCTCAGGGGGACTCACGCTTCTCTCTTTGTACATAATATATGTATCACTGGCATGTTCGCACCACATTCGTTCTATATGGTTTTCTCTATCGCTTTCTGACCTCCTTGATTCAGGTGCTCATCAGGCTCGAGGCCATCCTATGTGGTTCACATTTCTTTGATAATCTACATGGCTCTCTTCCTTCCTTTGTAGTACTTTGAATCCTTGGCATTCGTATCATCTAAAAGTGGAGCACTAGTCACGTGTAATTTTTATTAGAATACTGCACTCATTGCTACGTTTCAAATACATCATGACGTCTGTACAGAGCTGTACAGGTATGTCTTTGCATTTAACATTGAAATAAGTCGTGGTCTATATGATGAGCAAATCGGAAGGTAATCGTTGTGTTCTGACAGATATCACAGAGCATCGGGAGAGATGTCACCCAATGTGTTCTGCTCCAGTGTACTAAAGGCACTGTACAACGATTGTGTATCTCCACCGTGTTCAGATTGAGCATCAATTGTTTCCTGCGGTGCTATGTAAGCCAGATGTGATTACCTTGATAGATGCCACTCACATCGAAGTAATGATTGACAAGGCTGCGGGGTGCTACAACAAATGTCAATAATGATCAAGTATACAACAAGAGCACATACTTCGTGGAGTTTTCGGCAACCGACAGCTGACACCGCTTTGTAGGATATGATATGCAACGAGGCCAGTCCTAGACGCCGCTGATTACACCCGTTCTAACACCATAATAGCATGCGACTCACCATCCTGTTTGATGCGATGCTCCTAAACCGCGTCCCGTATCTCCATGGAAAAACTGCCGAGATTTAGCTTTGGTGTAGGCCTAGGCATGAAGTGCTAATAAGACATTACCTCACAAAAGGAGACGTAATCGCGGAAGTGCGGGTCCTGATCAAGCCTCACGTTCCCACCATTGGTGGCCCTTTTGCCTTCCATGTCACGTCCAAAGATGTGAATTATACGATGTTGTATTTCCTCCGCCACCTCCACGAGGTTCATGTAATCGCCACTTCCGGTGGGACATTCGACCTGAAGAGGTGTCAGTATGAAGGGATATAAGAATCATTTACACTTGCCTGCAGCTCATCACCGTAATATTGATAAAACCGCTGCAGACTCTCTATTAAAAGGAAGTTGACGGCAAGCCCTGAACACCGATTAGGAACAGATAATTTGGGAATAGTTCAATGAGCCTACAGATCGGCCCTCTCCAGTTTGAGTTTCCACCAAACATTCCAGAGTGGGATTCTCCAGGCCAATACCCAACCTCATGCCAATCTCCGTTCACCTGCATCCCCCATGGCTTTTCCTTATGCAGCTTGGATAGACTATCTCCGTTCATTAGAGCAACCCAGCGACCGCTACATGGAAAACACTTACGAACGAATGCCGTATTCGCTGAAGAACTCATCCTCGTCTAACATCTTCTCCAGTATGCGTACTAGACGTTCTTTGCTGGCTAAAGCAAGTAAACGGCGTTCTCCTCTACCTCCAGCTACCACATGGTGAATAGCGTACGTGAAAATATGTGACCAACTCACCTCTCATATTGGCCATATTTCTTCCTGACATTTCGGGCCGGTTATCGATGAACCATTCCATACGCTTCTTAAATCCAGGGAATCGATTTATTACGGCGGGTTCCAAGACAAGGGTCGCGTAGAGAGGAATGAGACTGACAAGACTCCTTACGGGAAGCTGAACTGAATTCCCTGGGCCAAACTCAATAGCATCATAATACATGCCATCTTCTTCGTTCCACAGGTTCGATTCGTGGTCACCTAATCTATAAGTCATAGCATCTGCGATGAATATGAAGTGCTAAGGCGAAGTGAGCGTGCTTGTAGGATTTGACTGGCAGAACTGGCTCGCCTCGAAGAACTTGGAAGCAATATCTTCGTATACAGCATTGTGCTTTGCTAGCTCAAGGGCTATGTTTAGCCTGACAAATAATGAATATATAGTGAATCCGAGAGAGCCACGGAGCTCACATATTCAAACAATAAAATGCCATCCAGGCAGTGCCATCTGCCTGACGCAGGTTTCCACCCGTGGGGAGTGGCTCCGAACGATTAAAGATGCCAATGTTATCAAGTCCAAGAAATCCTCCCTCGAATACATTGTTTCCTCCGGAATCCTTGCGGTTAACCCACCTCAAAAAGTGGCAATCAGGTGACAAAAGAATAGAGAAGTGAACTCATACTTACCACGTGAAATTGAGCAGTAACTTCTGGAAGACACGCTCCAAGAAAGGAAGATCTTCTCTACCAGTAAGCTTACGTTCTATTTTGAAGACTCTAAACGTCGCCCTATATCACTATCAGTGATGCGATCCCGCCATCATGGAATAATTTGCGTACCAGGCATGGACCTATTTCACGGATCATTTAGACGGTGGACTTGGTGATAAAATACGAACACTAACAGGTGGGTTTACATCACTAAAGTTCCATTCATATGCAGGAATCTGACCATCGGGCTTCATATACCATTCTCGAGTCAAGATATCTAGTTGCTTCTTTGCAAATACAGGGTCCACGACGGCGAGGGGGATGCAATGAAATGCTGTGTCCCATGCCGCGAAGAAAGGGTATTCCCATCTGGAGAGCCTTCCGTGAGTCACAACCTAAATCAATTGAGCTGCCAACTGACTTGTCAGGCATGGAAAGAATATCTTCTACGTGCATATGGCGCCAATGCTGTGGACAGATGAGTGCTCAATAGATCGGTCGCATATTTGACCAACCTTGTTACGAATATGTTGGCGTCCAGGGGGAGGGGGAGGTTGGGCTGGATCGCCTTCAATCCACTCCTTTTGTACAAAGTAATAGAACTGTTTCGTCCACAGCATGCCCCCAAGTGCTTGCCTCATAACCTGCTTCAAGTCGTCGCTAATGGGACCAAAGAGCAGAGAACTATAAAATTCATTCGCTTCTTCCCGGCGCTCCTCTACAACATCATCAAAAGCACACTCGTCTTCGAGGCTCGGGTCCTTATTGGGAGAAAGTGGAGTCAACTTCAGACGGACCACGGCACATCCACCTCGGCCTGGGACATCGCGGAAGACATAGTGCGCGGCAGACTTGGTTCCGCATTTTTTGGGGCTCACAAACGAGAACTCTTGGGGTGGAGCTTCGCAAGTAGGGGTAGATACTGCTGGACGCGGAGTACTCGAGCCATCCGTCCCTTGTGAGTCTGAGCGCGCTCGCTGAGGTCTATGTGATGGAATGATATGATCGTGAAAGGCATCTTTCACGCATACACTCTGATTCATGCCGCCATACAATCGGCGGAAATTTGTGTTGTTTTCTGTGAATAATAAATCTGGTTTTATAACAGCATCTTCGTCGCCAACAAATTTCCCGTCCGGACCCATAGGTGGGGGAGATGGTAGGCAACACAAAAAGTTCCCCCCCATTTCGGAGTGTTTAACCTTGATGTAGCTAATATCACCATCAGTAGCGGCAGCGGATAATGATGGCATGGACGGTTTCTGTGCGGGCCAGGACCACGTATTCCTGAACCACAGTTGCGGAATGACATGCAAGGTGGCGGGGTCAGGCCCACGGTTGTAGCTCGTAATACGGATGTAAACATTGTCTGGATCGTCTTCGTCTTTCGCATACTGGATACTTTCTTATCACCAATTATCGCCACACGCAGGAGAAACTGACCTCTATGAAAACATCCCAGTAGCGATCGTCGTCGAAGACGTTCGTATCTAAAATTTCATACTCCTCAACGTTCCGGTCACGGTGAATGTTCTCGTTCACTAGCTCCTCGTATGGATATCTGCGTTGAGGATACTTGTATAAGAACTTCATATATGAATGAGTTGGGGTGGAATCCAGGTAGTAGTAGATTTCCTTGACATCTTCTCCGTGGTTTCCCTGGTGGCCGGTGACTCCGAATAGCCTTTCCTTCAGGATGGAGTCCTGCTCATTCCAGAGAGCAAGTGAAAAGCAAAGGCGCTGATGACTGTCCGAGATGCCACCAATACCATCTTCGCCCCATCTGTACGCTCGGGATCGGGAATGTTCATGGGGGAAATGACTCCAGGCATCACCGTTGTCTGAGTAGTCCTCCCGTACAGTTGCCTAATTTAAATACGACCTTATCAGCGCGTGATAACCGAAATGAAGCTTGCACCCACCCATTGCCTGTCGCTGAGATACGGTCCCCACCGTTTCCAATGACGCTCACGATTCTCGTCCTGCAGTAAACGATGTTTCTCAACTCCATCGTAGTCCACACCTAATGCTTCAGATAACCGCTGTTTATAGCTCTTTGTCGAATCATATTCCTGAGTCTTGAGATCCCCTGAAACAGCCTTTGAAGTCTTTGGTGGTGGTTTGGGAGCCGGTGGTGCCAGTTCTACCTTTGGGATTTGAATCGTCAGTCCAGGATCACGCGAGTCCGTTTGCTGAATGCCATTGGTATCTTCAGCCCCTCTAAAAAGTTTCTGCTGCAGGGTCTTGATAGAATCTGACGGCATGATGGCAGGATGAGAGATAGTAGATTTGGTTATCAATTCTGTGTGCAATGGAAGCGGGATGGTGACCCGTTTGAAATTCTAGCCTATCGGTCGACTCGGATGGAGCAGACTGGGCCCCACGCCTTATGACATCAATCAATGAACTCATCAAGCGACGACCCACGTCAAAGTTTATAAACCAAGATTATCAATGGTGTAGGGGAAAAGAAGGGGTATGCGTGTAGTATACTTGTCACGTTTATTGCAGATGGGCTTTAACACGAGAAAAAAAAACAGAAACAACCTAGATTGGCGTATATAAGTGAATCAAGCCTATGGGGTGACGTGAGATGATAAGTGAGACCCGCCCGCAGATCAGATGGGAAAAGTCCAAGGGAAGTATTAGAATTTGCCTGGAATATGTGGATGATTTATAGCTTTAATTACCGCTTCACCAAACTGCGTCCCCCGCCAACAGCACGCTTTGCGTCCAATCATCCTCGCTAAATTCATCGTCATCTTGAAAGGAGACATCGAGATGACGATAGGGCGCTCGCGCGGACATCGTCGCCGGAGATCTTGGAAGTCCACCAGGTAATACTGGCGAGAGCAGGGCCACCGACTCACGAGGCTCCATAGGTACATTCTTGGCAGTTTCATGCCCAACAGAAGTAGCGATATCCGATTGCTCTTCCTCCTCGATGCCTAGCGCAAGTGAGATGGAAGATGAGTCAATTTTCGTGTTCAGCACGGGAGGGAAGCTAAATCTGGTAGTAGATTGAGCTGTCATCATGGACACTGGAGACTCCGAAGTTGACGAATTCCTTGAATATGCTGGGGCGAAGTGGACGGGTGAAGACATGGGTGAAGCAGAGCGTTTGGAAAAGAGTAAATGAAGAGAAGGCTTTTTCATGCGTTTTGCGCGGGAAGCAAAGGAATTGGAGCGGGTGACTTCTGTCTGTTGAACACCGGGGAATGACATAGACGGAGTTGATTTGCGGTGCATAACCGTGTGCAGCTGTGCGAAGTCTCCCCCAGTAGAAGGAAACTGGAATTGTGACTGATCAGGTCGAGACGTGGGTAACGAGAGAGGTATAGGATCGGCGATGACCAGGGTGTGTGGCGACGTCGAGGTCTGAGGTTCAGTAATATCATCCAGGAATGGAAGACGCTTGGAAGACCGAATGGGAGATTTCGACGATATAGAAGGGCTGGACAGAGACGACGTTGAGGATGAGAGCGACGGCAGGGAGTAAGGGTTTGGTAGTTTGACGTTGACTGAAGGCGGGGTTATGGGATGCTCGCGCTGCGAGGACTGGGAACTATCATCTGTGTGTCCAAATGATGATGCGTCAGATGTCGACCCCGTAGCATCCAGACTCGGCCTGGTCGATATTGAAGACTGTGACGAGCTAAGATCAACAGGCGTATTCGCTGGTGCAGTAAGTGGCTCAACCACATCATCGGCGGGAACCTCTGGAAGTGCCCGACAGGACTGGGCGTCGTCATGCGTTGGGCTAATTCCACCATCTTGTTTGTCCAGCTGCTCTTCTTCCAGCACGTCGTGAAGGGACGGGACGCTCTCACGCGAAGGGCGGACAGGTGCAACTGGACGCTGAACTCCATCCCAGATACCCTTGCTTTCACACAGCGCCTGCAATAGGGACGGGTTCATGGTCAAGCTTGGACACAAGACAAGCAATAGATTGTCCAATGGCATCTTCGTGTCTTGACTGCGTTGGGATGTCGCGTTGATCAGCTCTGTGACCGTGAGTAGGAGATCACGGTTTTCTTGTGGCAGGCGGGCAATCAGCGAGGAGAGTGCCTTGCGCAGTGATTCTGATGGTGGATGTAATCCTGAGAAATTTGGCATAGCCAGAGTAGACAACGAAGGAGGCTTGCGCAATCCAGGGTGGATGCTCCGTGGACTTGGGGCAGGTTCTAGCGTATTGTGTGCGAGACGCTCCGATATCATTGCCGCTTCAAACGAAGTCGACAGAGCATTCGTTAAAATTGGTTCAGGAACTAGGGCACATGTTAGGGGCACGACATGCACGATTTGATCAGCCACGTACGTTCGCGGAGGTAGGCCTTAAAGATAGATGCCACGGCATGAGGGTCGAGATCACCAGGACTGCATTGTGCAATGTCAAAGTCGGCACCTACGAACACAATAGTAACCAATCCAACTGCATCGAAGCGTGAATCTTACCAGTATCAAATTCTGATCGTAATTTTGCAACATGAGACGACCTCCCATTGACACTAAAAAGGAAGAATGAGACAAATATTCTCTGATAACAAACGAGATCCTACCGGAACAACCCAAGTTCCTGTACACCCCAGGTAAGGATGTGTTGCGCACACCTGACAACCAATGCAGGCAATTGGCGACTCTCCAGCGCAGCAGAAGGAACACTTGGGGCACTGCTCGGCGTGCCGTCTGCATCATGTATGGCGCTGCTGTCGAACTCCTTGGCACGCAACGCGGCGCGGACCGAATCAATTGCCGTGTCCCTTACGCATGTCTTTATGTCTCGTCCAAAAACAAGTCCACCAGCAACACCAGCAACACCGGCACCTCTAGGACTCAGGCGGACCGGACCGCGCAGACGCTTTCCAAGAATAGGGCCAGTTGATGTCAAGATACCCTCATGATCCAGAGATGCGTGAGGTGCATGTCGGTGGGTCTTCGTAGGAGGTTCATCGATGCCAGAACTAACCCGTGGGAGGGGTGAGCGACTGTTGTGTGCCCAGCCTGGAGGTGATGGATAGCCCGAACCAGGGGAGGAGGCCTTGCCCCAGACGCGACCCATCTTCTCAACGGCACGCCTAGCAAGGCCAGCGGCTGGGGCAAGACCAGTTATGCTAATGGCTGTCTGTCTGAATGATGGTGGCGAAGGTGTTCCTGGCGATGCTAGTGGAATGCGTCGGTGCGGTGCAGGAATGTCTGGCAAATTGCGCTCTGGGTGCGAAGGAGAGGACGAACGGCCATCCGATAGACTATCATTCATGCGTGACGGAACAGGTGATGGCCTTCTTGGGCTAGAAGGCAGGGTTGAGAATTCAACGACTGATCTTCCCTTATCCTCTGAGATGGATCTGGGAACGACGGGAATGGTATCCATACTCATGGAAACGGTCGCTGCAGTGCAATCCGGAGCTGAGGTCATCAATGTTAAGGGAGGGCCAAGATTAACAGACTGTGAACGCCTGTCCCGGCTCACTTTGATGGATGACGCAGGGGATCCACGACAGAAAGGTGATGTAGAACGTAATGGAGTGTGGAATCCCTTCTCTGCAATTCTCTCACCGTCCTCTTCTTCAGGCATATAATTATCGTGGAACGCACTCAAGCGCTTGCTAACCGGAACGATGGTGTGATTCGACTGCAGTGATTCTGCCATTGACACTGGACGAGGGCCCCTTGTTCCAAATCCGGGCTTGATTGTGTGATGGCTCAACGTAGAATCGCTCTTTCTCCGGATCTCCTTCATATCCGATTTCTCGAGATCTCTTCTTTCATGCTCCTTGGATGCTACGAATTCTGAAGCTTCATCTGTTCTGCGCATGTAATCCAAAGCTGGCGCAATAGGACTCGTGGTGGTCATTACCGAGACTCGCATGTCGATATTTGTGTTCACGGGTGCGAGGCGTGACACGGGATGTGGCGCGGCAATCTTCGGCGGAGGCGGTGGCGGCGCAAGGCTCACCGCAGGTGAGACGGGAACCGAGCCTGACTGCTTCTTGCTGAACACATGCGAAGCAAGGGAGAGAGTCAACTGTTTGGCCCCGTATGGGCGGGATGGTGCGCTGCGTGGGGTCCCAGGGTAATATTCGTCGCTACTCTGAGAGTCCTTCACCCTGCTGCCACTATGCTGAGATGAGCCAGAAGAGATATTGAGAATCTCAGATTTCTTCCGTCGTCCACCAAAAGCACGGGAAAGGCTGAATCCTGTTGACAAACTAGGAGCTGGTGATGACGGTGGTGCAAGTACCGTAGCATCCTGTGGGCGGCTGTTTACCTGACCCATTGAAGGTGCAGAGGAAAACGAGCAAGGTATTGGGCTGGAAACAAGACCACCTGAACGACTCTTGAACGTGGAGGAACAAGATGTAGGGAGTAGCTGATCGGTTGCGATATTGAATTGGTTAGAGGAAGGCCCTGCAGGCAGCAGCGTGGAAGATGCTGATGAAGACAATGAGGACGAAAGTGATGCCACAGACATGGAGAACGGTTTCTTGATCTGGGCAACGTGGTGGTCCTGGGAGCGAGGATGATTTCCAAGCATCATGTTAGTAGGCGACTAGACGGATTGGGACAAAAATGATATGGACTCGGGGATAGCCTTTAATAGATAATTACGGGTCTGAAACGCAAGGAGAGCGAGTTAGTATAGATCTGTCACACAAGTGGAGAAAGAGGCGTAAAGGCACGAAGATAGCAATGCGGTGAGTGTGAGGCTGGAAGCACAAGAAGACAAGTATAAAAGACAATGATAGCATAGCACGTACCGTGCGTATTTAAAGTAGCATGAACAGAAGTGATAGGATCAACAGTGATCCTAAGACTAGACGGTTTAAACAAAGATATTTGTTTAAACGGTGTAGTTGTAACTTGATAGGCTGTTGTCTAGACTCGGGTCAGCCAGGACCATACACCAGATCGCTGCCAGTTACAGCGCTTGACTGCGCTCTAGATGATGGTGGTCAAGAAACAAAGAGACAGAAAGTAACCGCCCGTCGTCGTCGCCGTGTGCTTTCCCTGTTGATCGCCTCGAGGCAACCCGCAATGATTCAGTCAAAATGAGGCAAGTCTAAATTTGCATAACACAGCCACACTACACGTACAAGCGTCGGTACCATTATTAATATCAATCCGGATTTCTCCTAATACACGTCTTCAAGTTAAATCACACTGTACCATACTACACTACCATAACATCATATATATACTACGCTGAGGGAAAAATATGAAACAATTATGTATAGCATGGTGTCGATCTATATTTGTCTAGTTCTAGTGTCGAATCAAGACCAACAGCCGGCAGCCGAGTGTAGATAGATCTTTAGGGTGTGACCAATAGCTCCTTCACCAGTTCATAGGTGAAGAATGACGTGGCGATACTAGGTGCAACTTTGACTGCTCAAATGTTTCAGTTTATGAATGTCATGTGGGTAATGATTCACGCTTACGCAGATTTGGCCATAGTCCACGATACAGTCCTCGGAGTCCTTCCGTGCGAATGATAGAACCTAATGCATCAAACGCACCATTGTAATGATATCCCAGTCCTCCATGAGCCATTCCGGTCACTTGCATTTTCCGTCTCAGCACATCGAACGGGTATGTTAGAGTTTGTGATATGGATCCTACAGTAACATATAAGAATCCCCCTGAAACAGTAGTAGTATGAACGTACCAGCTATCGCTCCGCAAGCCAACTTCCTCATAACGTTGTTTTTTCCAGGAGGCGTCATGACCCCACGCAACGCCTCGTATGTTGCAAAGTTGATGCCTACGTATGGTGCAACTCCGACAGCAGTAGTAACCAGGCCCCGGTAAAGACCGGGAAATCCACCCTCTTCGCGCATCACTTTCAATGTCATCCCGACCACAGTTAGCTCAGCTCTCTTTGATATCGTTTGGTTTAATGAGCTGGAAGAAGTATGATATGCAGATGATAACGCCTGCTTCGCCCCAGACGCTGCCATAACTGAAGAGCTTGGCAGTGCTTGCTCCGTCTGCAGAGGTATGCTAGCTGTTGCGATCGATAACCTTGACCGTACAAGGTCTAGTGGGTATGTCGCGCCTGGGGAACGTATGAGATAATGATGAAACAAAATAGGCAGCCGCTACGCACAAACGGACGTGATCCCCGCTAGCGCACCACTAGCCAGCCGCTTGGGAGTATCAAGTTCTTTTGTCCCATAGGCCGTAAACCACTAGTAAGAAAATTTAATGACAGGCTTCAAGGTACCGATAAATGACCCTCACCTTCTTCAATTGTTCGTACGTAGTGAACTGTACGGCGCTGTAAGGCACAATTCGGAGGCAGTTAATTCCATTCCCTCTCATGAAGCCTTTGAAGCCTTCTTCCTCCCACATCCTGACAAGACTTCGCCAGACTCCCTTGTACTGACCATCTGACGTACGCGGTTGCACTTGTCTGGTAGCGCAAAACGAGTTTGTAAGATCAAGCTGTGGTCGAAGAAAAGAACGCAGCAGTGATCCGAACAAACGGAGATTGAATTACTGTGCAGGGACTCACTGGATGATTTTGAGCCTCTCTAAAGGACTAACGACTGTGCGTGAAGCAGCGCCAGCAGCTCCACCTGCGACAAAGTATGATGCTATCTCTGGCATCCAGAATGTTTGTTTTTGTCCGTTCACAGCTGTCATGCCGTTGGATATTTTCGGCTGTGAAGATTGTGACGACTGTGTGGATGTCATGACAGCTGACGCAAAAAGTGCATGAAGAGAGTGATTAAGGGTTATATATGATAGGGACGTGAAAGGGAGCGGGTCGAACAAAGCACAGGGCTCAGCCTGTGGAGCTATACAGAGGAGTACTTGGTGTATGCAAATGAACGTTGAGCGTTTCTTGATCGGTCTGGCAAACGGAAGCATCACGTGATTCAAATTTACGGAGCACAAGGTTTGGCACAAGGCTAGAGGCCTGAACTTTCTTATTCAACGTTTGAACAGCTTTTGGAATGGAATGGAACGGAATGGAATACAGAGTTCTACAGAGCAGCTGCATTTACAACGATGAATTATCCAATTCTGGGCTTCTTTCTGGCAGAACCTCCCTGACCACCTGAGAAACTTCCAACGGCTCCCCCACTAACGCTCCCGAAACTAGCGGTACTACCCGGTTTGGATTGTTGGGAAAGATTTACCTGAGACTGCTGTGATAGATGCTGCCCTTGAGCCTGACCATGGCCTGGAGGCACTTGCGACAGTGTCTGTGCCTGTGTGGGTGCGGGCATGCCCATCATAGATGGTGCCTCGTCTTGAGTGATTCGCCGTTGGGGCGGTAGGTGGTGGGCGGAAACAGGAAAAAACACACTGTATTATTGTGAGCAATAACGAGGAAACTCTATGAAAACAGGCTGCATGTGACGTACTTTCTTGTCGGCCGAAGATCTTCTTGGAACCATTTGTGTGCCAGCGCTTCTTTGGCTGTTAAGCGCTTGTCCGGATCATACGCGAAGAGCTGGCGTATGAGATCATAGCCTTGCTGCGAACGAATGCGCGTTTGGCACCACTCGGCGAGGCGATTTGGGTACCTGTGATAATTTCGGTCCAAGACTATCCCGGATGCAAGGGAAACAATTCACGTGTCAAGGCGTTTCATATTCTGATACTCTGGCATGTCTTTGAGGCCTGACCAGTCCTTCTCTAAAATAAGTGAGAGGAACGCGCTGGTAGATGTGCTTATGCCCGTCTCTTACCAGTGGGTGTTCCAAGGACTTCGAAAATCTTGAGTAGCTGATCGCGCTGGAAAGGAACATTTTTCTTAGAATCTAATTTTGCCTCGTCGCCCTTGAATATCGGCCGGAGGCTCGCTAACTCAGCAAAGACACATCCGACAGCCCAGCAATCTACTGCCTTGTTGTAATGTTTTGCGCCCAACAGGAGTTCGGGAGCTCGGTACCAGATAGTGACAACAACTTTGTCACCCGCAAAAAGCGGTTGAAGCGGCTGGTATATTAATCGTGCAAGCCCCAAATCTCCTATTTTCACCACACCAGAAGCAGTAATGAGGATATTGGCAGGCTTAAGATCCCTGTGAAGGATATGTGCAGAGTGAAGGTATACCAGGCCATTGAGAAGCTGATAGATCAGGGACTTGAGAACTTGTGATGCGATCTGTATCCGAAGGGTTTGCGAATAGTGATGTATTACTTGCTGCGCCGAAGTGTGGTCAGAGAAATAACTCAAAATATTAGACAGATAGGACATACAAGAAAATCATGTTCAGCATATTCGAAAACCATGTATATCGACTTATCTTCTAGGATAACTTCCTTGAGAGCAACAACATTTTCATGAGAGATTTCTCGATTCAGCTAGATGTAACTGGCTGCTGAAGCCTTCTGATGAAGAACAAAATGAACAAGCGTACTGCGATTTCTCGAATGGCACTTTGACTGATACCAGTATATGTGACAACATCCCCTTCTTTGTCTGGTTTAAACTTTTTAATCGCATGGATCTGCCCATCTGGCTCCAGGCTCTGCGCTTTGTACACGCGACCATACGTTCCAGAAGATATGAAACCAAGGATGGTGTACTTGGACGTTACAGCCTGGTGTAGGCGGTCGCGCTTGGCCCGATAAAAGCGCATTGGATCAGATTGGAGAAGCGTGTGCGACCATTCTTCATGCATTGTGAATTGATCAGAAATTGAGAATTGTCTTTGACTTGATCAAGACATAGTAGTAGTAATGACACAACATATATCAACATCACATATTAGGGGAATTCGGATTTTTATCACATCCATTTCCAAAGACTTGTCATCATTCATGTTGACCTCAAAATTGTACGAAGACGTTATGCGTGGTGTAGACGTGGAAGCCGCCGCCGCCGAGTTCTGGCATCGCAATGGCTCTCCGCCTCAGGTCCGTGAGGCAACTGGTGTCACTAGTCCCGATGATCCAATTCGTGTACCAAGCGGCGAGTCTTGTAACGATACTTCTATCGGTCCATCTTCCTACCGTCCTCCTGTACTTGCCAGCGAACGTGTCCTTCTCTGGACCACTCCTCACGGTGTCACTTTTCAAAATCAGCTAGAACAGCTTTATCCGGAGTCCTATATTGTCAAATTATTCTTTGTCATGGCAGAGTCCCTTGACGAAAGCACCCGCAACGACTACGGCGCAGGCCTGCTACATTTTAACCAATTCTGTGATCGTCTCTCCATACCGGAACAAGACCGTATGCCTGCCTCCGAGGTCCTTCTTTCCATCTTCATTGCAGATGCTGCCGGTTCAATCTCCAGTAGCACCGCGAACAATTGGCTCGCTGGCCTTCGCTTCTGGCATGTCATCAACGGCGCTCAGTGGCACGGTGAACGCTCAGAATGTCTTCGTCACGTCCAGCTTGGTCTTCACCATCTCGCTCCGCCAGACCTGAACTCCGAGCATCCTCCTCCGATCACTCTCGAGTCGCTCATTCAGTTACACCAAGGCCTTGACCACTCCAATACCTTCGATACGGCAGTTCTGGCGATAGCCTGTCTCGTTTTCTGGTGCGGTTGTCGGTATGACTTTCACCATTTTTCTCTCACCCCCTTCTAACCTGAAATACAACCAGTCTGGAGGAACTAGTCATTCCCACTTTTGATTCCTCTGATATGACCAAGCACGTAACCCGCTCCGTCTTGCCCATTGTCACTCAAGAGTCAAACAATGTACGTCACTCGACCTTTCACATACCATGGACCAAAACCGCCGGTAATAACGGCGCCGGCATCAATGTTACCTCCCGAGACCATATTACATGTCCTCATGCAGCCCTGTTTCGTCATCTAAAGGTCAATCCCAACATTCCATCTCACGCCCCTCTCTTCTCTTTTCAAACCCCCACCGGCGCCTGGACTTCTATGACTGAACAGTGGTTCCTGAAGCGTTGCAACCAGATCTGGAGCCCCTGATATGAATCGGCGGAACCATGGAGCTTCTCGTAGATCAGGCTTGGACGTAGTCGCCACCAAAGGCTGGGAAAAATCTCGCACTTTCTTAACCTATTGGCGCCGCATCGCAGCCCTTAATCATCGATCCTGCTTTCTCGTCTATCACTGCTCTCATCCGCATACATTCAGTCATACAATACATGCAATGTCACCATATTTTACTTCCCACTGCCACATCACGCGCTTCCCATTCACGCATTTCGCACAAGAACCATCGTTTTTGGTCATCGCTGTTGTTATGTATCAGCAGCATACCGCACCGCAGAATGTTACAATTTGACCACGTTTCACGTTGTGTTGGTGTGGGTTACTTGATAGAGGAACTGCCCTGGTGATCGATGAGAGTCGATCCGCCGCACTCTTATTGAAGGTTTATCTGGTTGCGTTTCTGAATTCCTGATCGTCTGTATACCCGGCTGCAACACGAAACGCTACGAGGGTGTAATTCAAGCGCTTTGCTCCAGACTACGTCTGCAGATGCAATCTGCAGGGCCACTTCGATTTCTTGATGCATGTGAGACGTGAGTGTCACTATCGATACTTGGTAGTCATATAAATCTAATACACATCATGTATTGGTACTAGATAAAGGCCGAGCTTCGCTGGCAGCAACCTTGTCCCGCGAGTACTAATGTCGTATACTATCATTTGGAGAATGCATCAAAGGTACACTAATTGTACATTACCAGCAGTGCCCTTTGGAAATTAGTGGGCCAGGGCAACAATCGAGAAAAGCTGCGGAAAATCGCTTATGTACGTGTGTGATGAGAATGAGCACATCTCGGTAGATAGGTTAACTCTGACAAACGATTGAGATGGCTTCTATAAAGCACAACTGGATTTACTAGTGGTCGGAGGGTGCTCGAGCACCATGACTTTCCTTTCCTTTGAGAAGTTCGTCTGATGAGGGGCCACCACCAAGTTTACATCATTTAAGTGAACTTAAGCAATGCATGTTTAACAGTGGTTGTAACACAATCAACTCGTGAAAGTTGGTTTTACTTGGTCAGATGAGATTGTGAGTGCATCAAGTGACGGACGAGGATAACTTACAGCGAATAAACAGTGAACAAGCTTATCAGATAGAATCAACACCTGCAACGTATGAATGGTGTTTAAGTTCTCGGCATCGCGTTCACTTTCAATCATGTTCTCGAACGCCTGTAAGTTATAGATGATAACTGGAAAACTTTCCGAGGAAAAGCTGAAGCCATCGCGGGGCATACAAAAATAGGTGTCGGCGCAATGACAGGGCCTACTATGTTAAGATCGAGGATCTATACACCGCAAAAATGTTGTCAGTAGGTTTCGAACCAACTCCAAGAGAAGCAGATTTTGACTCTGGTTTGTAACCTCTTGGCCAAGACCAGTTAGATGGAGCCCTGAGGAACCCATCCATGAGTCAATGTCAAGGTATATTCCGATGGAAAAAGACTGTCATTCCGCAGGTTTGAAACCTACGCAGTCCAAGAGAAACAGATTTTGATTCTGCTACAGTAACCACTTGGCTAAGACCAGTGAAATGAAGCTCTGACGAAACCATCCGTAAGTGAATGTCGAAGTATGTTCCGATAGGGAAAAAAAACTTGTCATCGGCAGGTTTGACAGATTTTGACTCTGTTGTGGAAATCACCTGGCCATAAGACCAGTTAAGACGGACCTCTGAGGACATCATCCATGAGTGAATCTTTAAGGTGTGTTCTGATAGAAAAAAACCTTGTCATCAGCAGGTTTCGAACATGCACTGGCACAGTCAAAGGAACAGATTTGAATTCTGTTGTGGTAACCACGTTGGCCAGGACGAAGTTAAGATGAACCTCCAAGGAAACCATCCATGAACGAATCTTCAAGGCGTGTTCCAGTAGAAAAAACCTGTTGATCAGCAAGTTTCGAACCTGCACAGGTTTCTAACCTGCGCAGTCCAAGAGAATTCAATTCTGTTGTGGTAATCCCTTTGACCAGGATGCTTCGCAAGTTGAGATGAACCTCCGAAGAATTGGCCATAAGTGAATGTCAAGGTGTGATATTAATAAGATGTTTGTTGACAGGTTTTGAATCCGCACCACCCAAGTTGGCTATGACTACTTGAGATAGACCTTGAAGAAATCCATCCATGAGCCATATGAATGTTCAAGGCATGGTAAAAGGAAAACGATTGTTGAGTAGGTTCGAACCTGCAACATATTTCTGTCCTATCACAGCGGCTCATCACTTGGCTTAGCAAGACTGGTCAAGATGGACGTGACACGTCTGTAGTACGAATCGAAGAGCATCATGCATTGGCAGTAGAATCACATAGGATTAGTCATTTGCCAAGACAAAATGAAATAAAAAGACTAGTTCGATGGTCACAACATGCCCGGAGCCTCGAATAAGCGACTCGGGGGCTGGCGCCAGCGCCGTTACTATGTTGCTAATAGTTATTAATTCTCGCGGGGTCAAAAAGTGGGATCATACATACTGCTAGTAGTACAGCTGCCACAATTATGAGGCGGTACTGACCTTGTGGTACAAGGTAATGACAGGATAAATATACGTTCTTGGAAAAAAAATATCAGCTCCCGACTCTTCCATACCAAAGAATCGGGCCACCGCCTCAGGCTCCTTCCCATCCGCTGGTTCGAGTGTGGAGAGGGGCGGACTGCGAGTGACTTGCTAAGTCGAATCACGTGCTACAACAAAAATTCAAACCCAGCCCGACTTTAATTTAGCGCAGTCCGCCGGGCTCAGGATGGGAAGCCTGCCACCGCCCTAGAGGTTTTAGTGGGTATAAAGTAACCCAGGACTCGCAGACCGAGGACACAGGTATCACGGAGCCCCACACACCCCGTAAACCACGGGCAGTGTGTAAGAGCATTTTCCCTCGTACCAACTGTCTCTCTAGTAGATACTGCTATAGTAAGCGTTTGAGTAGAATTAGACGGTGTCAATTACTACTCAATAAACTCGCCTGTCTAAAAAAAGATAAAACACACGTAGTGTGTTATTCAAGACAGCAGTCCAGGTCAGGCTCGGACATCCTAACCTAGTCTATCCTGTGCTTTTCCATTTTGATCCTTAGTCTCTGGTGAATGACTGACCCAATATATATATGATAATTGATATCGTTCTACACAAGTGTGAGTCTGTAGTCAGAAATAGCTAGGACCTCCAGACATCACACGCACCGGGTCCGTTACGAAAATAAGGTGTCTAAGACTGTAAGTAATGACCGTGAATAAGCAAGAATTGCGCAGCTACTGAAGGTTTCTGCCTAGATCTCAGGTATAAAGATTACGATTGACATGCTTGGCGTAAAACAATATGGTGCATTTATTGGAAAACGCTAAAAGGACCCAGGTGGATCAGCTGGTGGCTTGCATGTAATCAGGAGGGGGCAGGGTATCCCCAATGGTTACTGAAGCACTCTGCATTGATGCGCGACGCTGCACTGCAGTGACTTTCGATATGCCCATTGAATCATCGGGCACTGGCAGCTGAAATATATTTTGCCGAGTACCTGGAGCCTCAGGTAGAGGGCGGTGTGAAGTCCCTGGCTATAAGAAGTTGAGTAGGGTTTTTTTATCAAAGCGGAGACAAAAACAATCTGGTTCCTACCTCATCAAACGGAGATTGTGTTTCCGAGCTTTCTACTATTTCGCCTACAGTAGGCATGCCGGAGCTAGGGGCATGTAGTCCATTTGCAGTACGAGGCGATCTCTGAGAATCGTAGTCTGCCTGTTGATAAGACTGCCGTGAAGTACTTAGGGAAGTGCCCTGGGACAAGGTGTGTTGTCTGACAAGGCTAGCATCACTTCTTGTCTCCACCGAGGAAGAAATGCCCATATAAGCGTTTTCTGGGGGATGTTGAGGCGTATGAATCCGGTACAAGTCCTGCGACGCTGCCTGTGCCGATTTCCATCGCCGATAAAAGAAGAACGCAGCTGCCGATGCACAGAAAGCCACACCGACAGCCACAACAATACCGGCAATAGCCCCAGAACTTAAAGCTCTGCCTAGCGTTTGAGTTATTGGGATCGTCGAAAGTAATTTATCTCACTTTGAAGTTGAAACTGCATCAACGCTGCATACATGTAGTGGTTAACTAATTTGTGTGAGAAAAGTTGATCAACGCACGCACCTTGAAGGTGGACTTCCTGACGAGCTGCCAGGACTTCCTGACGAACTGGAGGAATTGGAGCTTCCATTAGATTAGCATCGTGGCGTGTGGGAATGTGCGATGTACCCACCTTGATGTGAGCAGTGCGTAGTCTATGTTGAGTGTTTGTCCGTTTGTTTCAGGAAGGTTAACGA
The DNA here is from genome assembly GCA_016695465.1 of Suillus americanus. Lineage (NCBI taxonomy): Eukaryota > Fungi > Basidiomycota > Agaricomycetes > Boletales > Suillaceae > Suillus > Suillus americanus. Next base: position 63,802 of record MU177990.1, on the reverse strand, counting down.
AGGTCAGCTGATGCTGACCAGCGCCGAGATTATCTGCATGATAAAGCACGACTTCATAGAAAGTCAAATATGCGGTGGCATTGTACTGGGTGGCTTGCTGAGAGTCGAGAGAAACAGTATACAGACCGTTACCAGGTCCTACAGTGCCAAATACGCTCACAGATTCGGCTTGAAAAGAGGTTGCATGTTAGCCAGGAATTCTAAGTGGGTTCATTGCTACGTGACATGCCCTTGAATTATCCATCAGCATAAATATGGATAACTTTTGGCTCTCAGCACTCACTGTGAATGTTAAGGTCACACTGGCACCACTAACACTCGTGGAGCTAAATGTCGTTATTAAAAACCTCCGTGACAAATGCGAGAGAGATACTCACTGCCCAGTCCCATTATTGAAGAGGTTCACACTGGTGGGGTTCGTATTCCACGCTGGCTCCTGGTACTGAAATCTGGGGTCTGCATCATCGACCGCCTCCGTTACTAGCTGGGTCCCGTTGAATTCGGTCTGCCAGGTCACCTTTTGAGGAGTAACAACAATGAGCCGTTGAACTGGTCAAAGGTTAGATACACTCTACCATGTCGATATCAACGTAGAGGTTCCCGGTGGCAGTATTTGTGATCGATACCGTATGTAACCCCTGTGTCAAGCCACTTTGGTTGAAGAGAACTTGTTGAAACAAATTGGCATTGGATTGGCCAGAGTTTCCCGCAAAATTTGCACCGTCAACTGTCACAGTGTAGGTGCCATGATTCCCTCTTTTAGCACCGTATATCCAGAAGGCCGTGCCGTTGAAGGAGAATGTGGCGACACTCCCTGTTACGTTCGACGTCTGGAACGTCCCGCGGAAGTATCTGAGAATAGTCATCATTCATCGATTGTAAGGCAAATGACATGAAACACAGACTGGTCTGCGAGAGAGTCACCAGAGGTCCCCGGAGCCCAGGTAAGATCATAATGTATCAGAGGAGATTTATCATCGAGGAGAAATGAAACCGACGACATCTTAGGATAGCGCAAGGGAAGAAAAGATGTTAAAGCTCATCCAGTGGTCCTCTTGTGCGGATCGGTTTTAGAAGATAAATCATTACTGACGGTGATTGATTGATCATTTAATCATCGGTAATCCATACAACCGAACATCTGTACAGGTTATTATGTCCTGTGAGAGGAGAACAGTGGCAGGGCCGTGCGCAAGATAAATCTCATCTGTCATACATAAGTCAGGCCGCCGCCGCGATCTGCAAAGATATCTTGATAATCAGCGCTCTGGTTGCTATAGCAGGCAACTCATCATATTCAGATCAGAGGCTTCTGGACAGTACGCGCGCAAATGAAGTTGCAGTGCCAGGACCGCTGGGTTGCGTTATTATGGAACTCCCAAAACGATGAGAAAACATGTCTAAAATACAGGGTCACTTTACATACATGCAGAGTAGGCTGTCACCACAAAGGAGTGTGGGAAGCACCAGTGCTGACTGTTCCGATTTAATAACGTCATCTTTCTTGGAGCGAACTCAAAACTATGAAAAATTGGCATTCGGATGCAAATATCATCATTGTACTCTTATAATCACGAGTCCAAAGCTGCGAGACCAAAAAGAAACGAAGAGAGACTAGTACTTGGTGCAATCGACGACATTGGCATCACATCGTGTCGACACATTACAAATATCTGAACGTTGACCACTATTATATAATATTACTGCGACAAGCTTTCAAACGAAAATAGCAAGAACTGGAAATGTCATTTCATGTGTACATACATCAAAAACATATACCATAGCAATGCATGCAACTGTGATCAGAGGCTCGGGATGTAATCTAGGAGACCTTCAGCACCTGTGTTCACAGAAACTACTCTCAAGAAGGAGGAGCTCCGCGCGCCTCATGATATCCTGGGCATTTATCTCAGAATTAATGCAGGTAACAGTACAAATTACTCACCTCCCCTGTCTCCACGTCCACGTCCGCGTCCCCTGCCACGTCCACGATTTTCGTCGCTTCGCCAGTCTCCATCAGACCGGCCACCCCGCTCGACCCGCTCACCCCGCTCGACCCGCTCACCACGTTCACCCCGCTCACCACGTTCATACCGCTCGCCACGTTCAACCCGCTCACCACGTTCACCCCGCTCGCCACGTTCACCCCGCTCAACACGTTCACCCCGCTCGCCACGTTCGCCACGGTAACCTGCGAAAAATGGAGTGAGTGAATATTGTGAACAAAATCATCAAGACAGACCACCGCGCTCGCCGCCTCGGTAACCGCCACGGAAGTTCCCTCGATCGCCGCCACGGAAATCGCCCCGCCCACGGTAGCCACCACGCCCACCACGTCCCTCACCACGGTAACCTCTGCCACGTCCGCGACCTCGTGGATGTGTGAAGCCATCATTCTCAGGCTCCGGGGCAGTGGCAGCGACAACTTCGACGCCATTCACAGGTGCAGGTACGGGTTCAGCAACAGGAGTGGCCGATCCTGAAGGGGCAAAACTTGCTTGTAGGTTTGCGATCGATGGCAGACCACCTTCCTCGTCCGCCTCAGCCCAATCAATGGGTTGCGCAGGTGTACCCTGCAGAATCAATGGTCATTATAATCCGAAGCGCACTATAGCTGTGGGTGAACATCTAACTTACATCGGCTTCCGCAGCTGAAGGTGTGGGTTCTTCGTGCTCGAGAACACCATTCTGCGTCACTTCAATCTCGGATTTCTCAACCCACTCAGCAGTATCATCAAGGTCATTAGCGGACTCGAGCTCGCTCGCTTGCATGAAATGGAAGCTACCAGTGCCGCTCAGACTACTGGCAGTGGGAATGCCAGTGATAGGTTGAGATTCAGTGTGCGAGTTACTTGAAGGCTCAGAAGCAACTTCCGTTGCTGCATCGGGCTCTGCCGGTAAAGGTGTCGGTTCACGTGGGGGGTTGAGGAAGGACTGCACGATATCCAGTAGCCTTGCATCTATCAGACTGTCAGTTTAATCCTAGGTTGTTGGTCCGAGAGATGTTCTTACACGATACACCATTGAAGTCGCCTTGTCCAAAGAGCAGACCGGACAGTATTGCTTGCTTGGATTCTGACTCCTCGGTGATGAGGGTCGAGCAAACAGAAAATATTGCTTCCCCTTCGGCTTCATCGAAATCAAGAACAACCGGAAGAGGCTGACGATTTGAGAGACATGTATGCAAACGGATTAGAGATAGTATAGCAGAGGCTTTGCTAGCTGACGATGCCTGGAAGAACTCAGCCACAAAACCCGTCGATTACAATCGATTCCCTACCTCGGCAGTAGCAACAGAGTTGGCGATTCTGATAGCCTCTGCAGCTTCAGCATCTGCACGTCTTACTGCTATTTCGCGTGCAAGATCAGCTTCGTGGGACTGGCACACAAAAAGATTTGTTATTTTTGTCCATGGGTAAATGATGGTATTATTCGAACCTCGATCAGATTTTTGACGTCTTTTAGTTCTTTCTGAACGGCCTCCAACGAAGGGAGGGTCTTCAGGGTTCGCTTTTGGTCATCGTCCAGTTTTTCGTAATCCGTTGTCGCATAACTCGCTATGCGGGACTGGAAGGCATACGTCGTCAGCTACATGATGGCGAAGCCAGAATACACAATAATAGTGACACGTACTATCTTCTTGTTCAAAGCTTTTAAGCGCTTCTGGAGAATTTCTACGACCGGACTAGATTTGATGGTCAAATCATCGAAGGTTGGAGCTTCAGAAGGTGCAACAGGTTCTGGAGCGACTGTGCCCTCCTTCACATCCGCCTCTTCTGGTGCTCTGTCAACAAGAGCAGCAGAAGTAGTATCTGGAACAATGACAGAGCCTTCGGCAGGCGAGTCTGCAGTTTTTGGCTTGGTTGATCGTCGTTTTTTCTTTTGACCTTTCGCCTGTGATGTTGGGGGGAGAGCACCGGGAACAAGACGGACAGTTGTAGCATCGACCATATTGAAAAGCAGATAGCAGAAAATGAGCTAGTGCAAGAGCAAGAGTAAGGGCAGACAATTGAATTGTGCTGAAAAAGAGTAAGTCAGTAAGTCAAAAGCTCGAGGTCAGGGCAAGCTGAAAATTCTAATTCTCACGGTTGAAGTCATAAGTACCGATCTTTGCTCATCGCCATCAAACACGCCGCCAGATAAGCCAAATCATCGCCATGAATGCGGCAGATTTCAGCACCAATAGGCACTCTTCCAATATGCACATGACTATGCACATGGCGAGCAAACATACGGATCTTTACTTCAACGACGGAAATATAATCTTGCTCGCTGGCATGTCCTATTTCTTGGTTCATCAAGGGCTTCTGGCACGACATTCCGAGGTTCTGGATGAGCTCATGCGCTCCATGGACAACACCCCAACACTCGAAGACCGCCCAGTCCTTACCTTACCAGACCCGTCTACAGATGTAGCGCACTTCTTGAAAGCGATGTATGATGGAATGTTAGAACATGCGTTTCTCTCTCTCCATTCTAGCTGACATACAATAGATCATTCGTAACTTATGATTCAGAGGGATTTCCAACGCTCTCAGGCCTCCTCCGCATGTTGACCAAGTACAAGGTCCACCATCTCCGGAATGATATCTTACGCGGACTCTCCCACTACTGGCCTACTACCCTTACCCAATGGGATACGCGTGAAGCCTCTGTGACCGGACAGGATGGGACCTATACACCACGCGATTCTCTGCCGCACCCTATGTTAGCCGAGTTAACTAATCGCCTGCTCAACGTTGACCACTCTTTGAATCAGAGAAATCATTAACCTCGCTCGTGAAATCGATCACCTGCCACTTCTACCATCCGCAATGTACGACCTTACCCGTTCCACTCCAAGCGAGGCTGCGATTGGCTTTGTGTCACCATTCACCGGCATAAACGTCAGATTAGAATACGCCGATCTTCTGACCGTTCTCAAAGGTCGCGAACAAGCTTCTCGGTTTTTCTCAACGTTCATCGTCAACAACCTGGAAGGAAGACAGCCTTCTCGATGGTGTCTACGTCGCAAGGATGGCCACCCTGTCAACAAGAGGACCTGTCAGATTGCGTTCGAGGCCATCACGTTCGAACTTTTGCGAGACATCAACGGCATCATCAGTAACCGGACCTCGGACCCACTGTACGCGATGGCCGAAGCAGAGCAAATGCAGATCCGTGACGACCTGTTGAACAGCGAGGTTTCTCCCATGAAAACGTGCGAACACTGTCGAGTGGAGTTTGGAGCGGTAGTTGATGCAGCAAAAGAAGACTTCTGGAAAAAGTTGCCCAAGTGGTTTGATATAGATGTTTCCCCCTGGGGTTAATGTCGATTTTTGTCTGGTCAATTTGTTTATTATTCGTTTTGTACTCTGGGTTCAATCAAATATCAAATATCGGTTTTGACTGGGCACGTGATCGACGCGTCAATAAAATTATGAACGACTCTTGACATAGAGACTTAGTAAGGCTCCAACCGTTTCTGTTTATACACTGTTTTAAACTGTTTAACCTGTATACTGTTTATGTGTATTTACTACCACTAGTGCACACAGTTAGTATCCGTTTGTAAACTGTTTACTTCCTCGTGACACAATGCTAAGATGACAACTACTCAAGGAGCCTTGATAGATGTCAGATATCATAATAATCATATATCCTGAGACACATCGGGCTTGCCGTCCAACGATGCAGACCTGAAACGATAATTTTTAACATGAGTGCAGATATGGAAAGATATCCAGGATCTGTGGCTCGAGTCGCTCGACACAACCACTGTTTCAACACTCTTGCAACTAGTTGAGTAGAGTTCTCCTAATTTTATACATTAACACTGATTTTGCACTATGCATACTTAGTTTGTCACCCAGCGCCCCACCTCAAGTGGTTCTGTAACCTCAATGACGACGGATACACTCAAGCAAAAATAATTTTTGAACATTTCATTGCACGCTATGAGCTTGCAGCACCAGGAGTGGTTCCTGCTGCATCTCACACGCCTCCACCATCAGCTTCTCCTGATGAAGATTCTTTTCTTTCATCACTGATTAATTTGTGTCCTGATGGCAAATGCCCCACAACCTCGACAGCGCCCATCCAGTCTGAGTTCGAGCGCTATGCCATCCTTGCACAGGGTGCCAAGGACCCAAATGCCTTGAGCATGCCTCTTATATGGTGGAAGGTACACTTTTTTCTTATTTCAGACTTGAAAAACTAGTTGACTATCTACGAAGGACCATTCTCATGAATTTCCGACTCTCTCTCGCATCGTGCGTGATGTCCTTGCCATTCCAGGTGCCATTTCTCCTGTCGAGCGGCTCTTTTCAAAGTCACGCCACTTGTGTACTGACCAGCAGTCTTCCCTTGCTGCAGCCACTGTGACGCAGTCAATGCATCAGGAAAATCTCGGATCTGCTTTATGTACTTAAATGACTTAATCAGCGCAAATAAGCAAGAGCGTCGGATAAGCAAACAGTGACTTATTCAGACCAGTCAATCTCTGATTTTCATCTGAATTTCACTTATCCCTCTGGCAGTAAGTAGAAAAAGTAATCATTGCACCCAAACAGTAGAATAAGCAAAGTAATGAAATGCCACAAAAGTCAACTCATAGGATCCAGAAAACAGGTGAATCATAGTATAGTCAGACAATGCGGTAGAAATTACGAACGAGTGAATATGTGATGGGGCCAATAGTACAAAGACAGCGGGGAAATGGGGCAAACACGCTGGCATATGGGCAGGCCATGAGATAATATGATTCTGTTGAGATGTTAAAAAAATGATGTCAGTGAGGCCTATGCATTGCTCAGTGATGCATACAACATGCCCATCATTGTCGTTGAATGCCACACACTTCACCACCATCACCATACAGAATGAGTAGAGGACAAACTGTTTGAGTGAGCAAGGCACAGTGGATGAAAACTTGCCCCTGCTGACTCATCGACAGCCTTGTGCATGAGGCTGAAAATCATCTAATAGACGAATGTGAGTGCATTGACTGACGGTAATTAAGGTTGCACTCACAGATTGAAACCAGTGGTCAAAGGGAAAGGCTACTGACCCCAAAGAATGGGGGGCGGTGGACCTTGATGATGAAGAGCTGGATGCAGGTGCCCAGCGAGTAGTATTTGAATCCTGGAATGCTGCCAAGGCAGTAGCAGAGGTCACGAGCAGTGATCAAGAGGACACCAGCACTGACGATGAAGAAAAGAAAGCATTAATGTTCGAACTTCATGTGAAAAATTGACAGTTCAAACAAATGTGACACATGATGACTCAGCCACAGCGCTGAGCGCTTGGCTTCTCTTCAATGATGGCAAATGGACCAGCACCATCGTCGTCATCCTTTCTTCCCAATACCACTCGTCTCTTCTCCTACCACCCTCCTGCCTCTGCCGCCTGAAAGTTTAGGTGGTGTTTGAGCCGTTTGTATGGTTTTGCAGCCATTCAAAGACCTCATTCTCCTCTCCTACTACCCTCCTGCCTCCGCAAGCCATTTGTATGGTTTTGCAGGCGTTCGAAGTCCCCATCCTCCTCTCCTACTACCCTCCTGCCTCTGCAAGCCATTTGTATGGTTTTGCAGCCATTCGAAGACCCCGTTCTCCTCTCCTACCACCCTCCTGCCTTTTTTAGAGTCATTCAAGGGCCTCGTTGTCCTCTTTTACTACCCTCCTGCCTCCGCCGCTTGAAAGTTCAGGTGGTGTTCGAGCCATTTGTATGGTTTTGCAGGCATTTGAAGGCCTTGTTCTTCTCTCCTACCACCCTCCTGCCTCCACTGTGGCTTTGGAGCCGTTTCGAAGGCCGTGATGTCCTCTACTTCATGTATTATTAGTATACTTACCATGACAATGTAAAAATATTCTCTGATCATGCTGAAATTCACTTATGTGTCTTACACTACAACATCCACTTGAATTGTGTTTGCAGAAAGTGACACCAGCAGGATAAGCAATGTCAGAAGTTTGCTTTATTTACTTAGCGACTTTTTTCAGACGAGTAATACAAATAAGACCGAAAAGGAAATGTGAGATTTTGCTGATGTGTGTGCGAAGCTATGGATCCAGCAGGGGCTCTTTGATTTCAACAAGTAAAACATAACTGTGTATAAACTGTTTAAACTGTTTACAAATGTCTACTTACTGTTTATGTTTATTTACTCGAAAATCGTACACATAAACTAAACAGTTGGAGCCTTAATAGAGACCAAGTCAACTTGAAATACTTGATGCTGATCACTGCTAGTGCTTAAACAATGCAGTCCGACTCATTAGAGTGGAGGCAGGCAGAGTCCAACTGCAATTACATGCCCGATCTGTTCTCTAATAAACCTGCGGGAAATAATTTAGAGGAGAATCATCATACAGGATTCCTCAGACGTACTAATTTATTGCTTTCTCAGATCGGAGAACTGAAATGCATAGGTGAGTGAGAATATATGGCTGTGGTATCTATCTGTAACGTTCCTACCCGGTACTCGGATCAGCATCGCGCCGGTGCCAGCAGAGGAACGTCTCGAGACTCCGTTGTTTTCGCTTGGTTATCCTATAACATGAATATCCTGGTGTGTTTTGAGTCCTGTCTCGATCCTGGTGCTTTCCGCTGAATTACTTTGCAGCACCCGCAGATTCAGCACTGATACTGCTGGGCCTGCATGTTTTGTGTTGGGAGTGCATGTGAGCTATGTATGGTACAAGCAAGATTTTTGTGGGGGTATACTTGTAAGTTTGCGATTGTCAATGCCATTTGCTGATGAACATCAAGGTACGCTATACCAGCATGCCTCGTTTTCTGAGGATCAATATCCCATCACGACCTGGGATTCATATGCTTTCTTGTATCCCAACGGATGGAGCATTCATGTGCACCTGTGGAGTTCTTGTTCCGTCCATGTCACAGGCTTTGTATCTAAGACCAGTGGCGAGGCAGCGCAGTGGAGACATTGGTGTGTTCGTATGTTTTTGTAGTGGGAGCTATCGCATACGCGTTGGCGAGGAGTTTGAGAAATTGTGGTATTGAAGGAGTTGGGCGAACCAGATAGTAGTGTTTTATGAGTGAAACATAAGTTGTACACGAGTTTCCCGACTGCCCTTTGTAACTGCAACTAGACAAGCCAGGATTTGGTTGCATATGTGCCAAGAAGCTCACGAGCAAGCAGGGTAGTATCTAGTAATTCTTTGTCGGTTCAACCGTTCGTTGATTTAGTGAGCACGTGATCTACGCGTCACGACTTGCCCCCCATGTCACTCTTACATGCTCTTCTGTCTTCATCCATGGCTTCAATCCTCGATGCAGACACGGTTTTACAGCATTCAGCTATCAATGGGGCGGCTCACGATGGGGGTTGCCATGAGCTGCATAATGAGCAAGCCTCCGAGGGCGATAGCGACTGTCACGTATCCGATAGTCCAGATGATGGATGTCCAAGCGCAGAGTCAGACTCGGAGGAGTCGGTCGAAGACAACGAGGAGGACTCTCTGCGGTATGTCTGATGTAACCGCCCCATTATTTACTAATAGGCCCGATAAGCTTTGAGGCAATACAAAAAATCGAACGACTAGCGTTGTCGTTTCTTGAACAGCTCGCTGGTTCACTACGAAACCCACGAGCTGATATAACGTCCACTAAAAGCTCTGAAGCAGCTATTAATTCAAGATCAAAATATCCCAAAATCGAGCTTCAGTTAGCTGACCGTCACAAAACATCCTCAGAATGGTAGCTAACTTGAATGCCCCCCCACCCCGGGTCAAAATATGTTATTGCAGTCCCCTGATATGCGCGTTTTTAGCACCAGAGTTATACGATACCCTCTTAAGCGAAGAGGAGCGAGTCTAAAGCCATTCGGTTAGTCCGGTAGTCGTTTCATGATGGCTTCGTTTGTGCCCAATGACCGTTCAAATGCAGCGCAGATTTTACGTGTCATGGACTTCGCTCACCAAGCCTTAGTCGATAATGTGCCATTAACGAAGCGGTATCTTTCTTTCATCAAGCCTGAGAAGGAACTAAGAAGAAGCTGACCGTGTTCCTAGTGACATGTACTACAAGGATGTCCCCCTCTTCAAAACTCAGGGAACTGTTGATCGAGTGCGTTTTTTGAGTACGGACTCGGAGTGTCGCCATTCGTACTCATAAACGTCAGCTGGTCGATGATCTTGCCGTGACATTGGACCTAGAACGGGCCGACCTCAAAATTGTAACCTCTCTGCCACCTTGTCACGGATATAATTCCCTGAACGTTGTTTTAGCGCGCTGCGTCGAAGGGCCTTATATGCGGTACTGGACTGACGATTCACCTTCTCGAAGGCGAATTTATCTATATTAACGACTTGGAGGTGAATTTATTTTACAGAGACAAGCCCAGATTTTTGAATGTGGTTGTCAGGGAACTTTGATACCTACGGGTGAAACCATAGAACGATTTGAGCTGAACGGGGATATTTCATGGGTTCTTGTGGTCGAAAAAGAGGTATTTCCTGGAGGCCGTTTCTTACAGGAGATGTTGAACTGGTTCTCATTCTAGGCCGTCTTTCAAACACTGTGTCGTTTTCAGTTTGCAAGTCATCAGTCGCTTCCCGGTCCCGGGCTCATAATTACTGTGACTAAATAGTATGTCACTGCTGCGCTGCTGCTTATACACTTTCTCTAGGGTAAGGGGTATCCTGACGTGGCTACCCGACAACTCGTGAAAACCTTGTCAGACAACCTTCCGGCGCAGTGAGTCGAATCTGCAGCATTTCCAAGTGCTCATCGTCACAATCAATAGCATTCCAATCGTTGCACTTGTCGATGGTGATGCGTATGGACTCGACATTTTATCGGTGTACAAGTACGGCAGCCACAGCCTACGACATGAGAACAAAAAACTCGCAGCACAACGAATCGAATGGCTTGGCATCTGGGCATCCGAAATTGCAGAGTAGATATTGATGATTTTCTACCCTCGTCCATACTGAAGTGGCTCACTGTCATAGCCTTGAAATCGATTTGGACACACTGATCCCGATCACGTTGCATGATGAGAAGAAGGTAAGATGGGCATTGTTTCCCGCCGTGAGTTTGACCATGTCATTATCCTCCGTAGGCGCTCGCGGTGCTCAGCCGTCCCACCGATGTTGTGCCCACGAAATGGAGGCAGGTGTAAGTTTCATACCGCAACTTGATACTGAATGTGCCCGCAGAAAAGAGCTCACGCGGATGCTCCACGTCCGAAGGAAGGCCGAAATCGAGATTCTGTCGAGCTCCTCAAATCAAAAGTCTAATTCCCTTATACATTACCTGGCTCATAAAATCTGCCACTTTATCGAGATGTCTGCCTGACGGTGATACGAATGTCAGGCGTACTATTACAGCTCTTTGGTACAGTGGACTTTGACAGAGTCTATGCGCAATGGAGTTACAACACAGTGCAATAACCGTTGTGAATGTGCCAAACACGCAGAAGATAGGACATAAATACGGAAGTACCTACATCATACTACGATCAATGTTCATTTTTACCAGGAGATCGGTAAAACTGAGACAGGCATACAAGGCAAACGGTCCATGATTGTTTGGGAACGAAGGATCAACGACTTTATATCATGTGATCTACGAGAAATGCTAGTCTTCAGCAAAGTAGGAGATGATGGGCAGGGTGAAACTACTGGAGAATAGAAACTACATAGGTCTGGAACTCACAGGGCCTTAAGTAGCAACAAGCACCTCTTAGGAACGAGTTAGCTGCTGATGCCTCGATCGATCACTGCGAGCGATACAAATCCGAGCTGTTAAAGTCCAAGGCTTTATATAAACATTTATCAGAGTATGTGAAGAAATAAATCAAAGTGGGGAAGAGGTGGATCATCGTGATGCTCAAGAAGGATATTGTGGCGGAGGCTCCGGCAGTTCTTGAGCCTGGTCAAGACCCCGTTTCTCGTGTTCGAATTCGAGCTCCTTCTGATATCGACTCATATCTGCGTGAAGCGCCGAAAGCTGGCGTTCAGACTGGGAGTTGCTTGAGCTACCAACTGCTGGCATATCAGAGCTGGCCATCATTGGAGCACTCGCCGAAGCATCATGGGGCATTGAATATGTTGGAGAATATTGTGATGCAGGGCGAGCGGGTGCTGAGAATGGGTCGTGGGGATTCGGGAGAGTAGCCACATCTTGCGTAGCTATTCGCTGAGGGTCTGTCGCCTGCGACAATGTGCTGTAGCGGTTCTGAGCAGATAAGGGGTATGAATTCCGATGGGAATTATGGCTCGACAAAGGAGCGGCGCGTGAGATACCAGCTGAAGCCGGATACGTAGTATTCAGCTGGGGATTTGGGAGAGCAGGTACATCTTGCATAGCAATTCGCTGAGGATCCGTCGCATGCGACAATGTGCTGTAGCGGTTCTGAGCAGATATAGGGTATGAATTCCGATGGGAATTGTGGCTCGACAAAGGAGTAGCACCCGGGATATCAGCTGAAGCCGGATACGTAGTATTCAGCCGAGGTGGAGGTGGAGGTGGAGGTGGAGGGTTTCTCCCTCGAAATGCAACATATTGAAGGGGGAGGTATTGAGTAGTTTCCGAGGTCGCAAGGGCAGGCTCATCATCGACTTTCTCCCGAGACCTCTGATATCGTCTCTTTAAGTTGTAGTACAGCAATACAGATAATATCAGGAAAAATACTGGAATCGAGTTAACATTTTGGAAGGAAAGGCTTGTAAAATGTCAGTTTACCTATCCCAAATGCTATCCCAGCTCGCGCTCCAGTGCTAAGCCCCTGGGACGAGCTTGAGGAACTGGTGCTTGTCGCCGATGAACTGGTACTTGTCGCTGTGTTTGCGTGACTTGAGCTAGAGCTACCTGTAGTGCTGGACTTCGTATCAGATGTAGTAGACCCCGGAGTGGTTATCACCACTGGTGGTCCATCGGTAGGTGTGGGGATTGCCGGTGGTGATGGTGTTGATGGAATCAACAACGACATCGTTATCGTTCAACAGAAAGGCTCGAGCCTGAGACTCCTTCGGCGATGCGGAGGGAAGAACTGCGTAGAAGGCATGTCGTTGCCTCAATTATATGTGAGTAGGTCAGTACGCCGAGTCCGAGTCATACCCGAGCCATGCCCGAGACCTACGTATGCGTAGTCCACCACACGTGTCTTCTTTTGAAAACAGCGGCAGCTTCGGCCCCATTTCATCATGGTGGAGATCAAGTTGTTTGTAGTGTTCAAGTTTGTAAACATTTATCGAGAATTGACGTCGAGCTGGGAGAGTTAGCCGAACTACTAATATTACTATTAGACTTTGATTGTAGATCTCATGAACCGCTTGGATTGCAGCAGCTGTGTAGGAAATTGGTCCCTCGGAAGCCAAGCTGCCGCAGTGAATACGTAGATGGTTGCATCGGCAGGTCATCGCGACATATGTCTATATCTTGGAGACTAACTTAATCTGCTACAGTGATATCCAGCGCTCGTCGCGGATGCATCCGTACTGCGTTCGAGTTCGGGCGATTCTATCGAACGATGGACAGTGATCCACACGGTGTCCTGTTCCATCTTGGCATTAGGTATGTGGAAATGGCTTTGGACGTATACCTACTGGCTCAAATACGGCTATATCATAACAATACTAGCCTTCCCAGAGGCGGTACCGCTGCTGACCGACAAGTGTGACATTTCATTGTCTCAAGAGCTGCGCGGACACAGCAGAATTCCGGATTCAAGCTGACGTTGAATTGATTTGTCACATATCCGCGTACTGACAGCCCGGCCCATTGAAGTCACGGTGGGCTGTCACCTACGCAAAGCGTTCTCCACCTTTTATCTCATCTTTATGCTCAGCGATCTGTACTTTCTGCAAGTCCGCTTCACATGTAAAATGGTTCGAAAGTACTGTTATTAATGGAATTCGGCCGTCGATGAACGCCCAACGCTCCAATTCAACTCGTGAGCGGTTCATCCACTGGCAAATGTGCACATCGGCAACTCTTCGCTATTCGATCTACCGACATATCCTCGTCCTTGAGCAAAGCTTCAGGAACCTTGCCCCCCTCATCCCACACTCTGTTTTTCTAGTCAAACAACTTGCATGCGATCCGCTTCCACCACTGACAGCATCCTTCGAATACAACAATATCTTCAGCGTGCGTCCTCGCCGACAGGATGCACGCGCGCTCAAGCGACTCATCCCAGACGCAAGCGTCAGGCGCAAGTCGAAGCGCTGTTCAATGCGAATTCGGGGCTGGCGAGGCTGTTGCCTGGTGGTATGGTGCAGTTTGCGCAAATGATGGCGGATGTGCCAGATGAAGCGCTGGATGATATGCTACTTGGTTTTTTGGTGGGTGCTAGAGAGTGGCAGACGAGGATGAAAGCGAGGAAGAAGATGAAGAGGAAGATGAGGAGGAAGATGAGGACGAGGACGGTATATTACTGTGAGTTGCTTTTTGATGTCTGGTTTGAAGGTGCTGATGTGATTGTTTCAGCCGATGAGTTCGAATCAGCTTATCGAGATTCGGATATCATGGCGTCGACTTCAAGTTTGGAGCTGCGAGAATTAGCCGAACTGTAATTAGACTTTGATTGTAGATCAGGATGGATCGCGGCAGCTGTGTACGTAGGAGGAGATTGGCATTTGGCAAGGTGAATTAACCGGACTCGAGAAAGTAAACTACGATCAGTTGAACTTGTAAGAAGGTCAGTGGTCTATTTTCGAAAATCATATCATGAGCGCTTCCCCAACAGCGCGACTCTTCTTCAGCACATTCAGTTGCCTGCCCTTACTCTCGTCCTTGCACTAGTTCATCATCTACTATCTGCTTTTCATTGATATGGTCGATGCTCCAAATGTCCGTGTTGTTCCCGGACCCAATGCTCTCCCTCCTACGTCACAGGCGAAAACTCAAAAGAAAAAACGCCGATCCAACAAGCCAAAAACTACAAACTCACTTGCCGAAGGTTTCGTCATTGTTCCAGATACTACTTCTGCTGTTCTCTTTGACAGAGCACCAGAAGAGGCGGATGTGAAGGAGGGCAGAGTCGTTCCAGAACTTGTTGCACCTTCTGAAGCTCCGACCTTTGGTGATTTGGCCATAAAATCTAGTCCGATCGTAGAAATTCTCCAGAAGCGCTTAAAAGCTTTGAACAAGAAGATAGTACGTGTCACTATTATTGTGCATTCTGGCTTCGCCACCATGTAGCTGACGTATGTCTTCCAGTCCCGCATAGCAAATTATGCAACAGTGGATTACGAAAAACTGGACGATGACCAAAAGCGAACTCTGAAGACTCTCCCTTCGTTGGAGGCCGTTCAGAAAGAACTCAAAGACGTCAAACATTTGATTGAGGTTCGAGTAATATCATTTTTTACCCATCGACAAAAATAATAATTTTTTGTGTGCCAGTCCCACGAAGCTGATCTTGCACGCGAAATAGCTCAAGCTCCGACCTTCGATGATTTGGCCACCAAATCTAATCCGGTCGTAGAAATTCTCCAGAAGCGCTTAAAAGCTTTGAACAAGAAGATAGTACGTGTCACTATTATTGTACATTCTGGCTTCGCCACCAGGTAGCTGACGTATGTCTTTCAGTCCCGCATGGCGAGTTATGCAAAAACGGACTACGAAAAACTGAACGATGACCAAAGGCGAACCCTGAAGACCCTCCCTTCGTTGGAGGCCGTTCAGAAAGAACTAAAAGACGTCAAACAATTGATTGAGGTTCAAGTAATATCATTATTTACCCTTTCAACAAAAATAATAAATCTTTTTGTGGCCAGTCCTATGAAGCTGATCTTGCACGCGAAATAGATACCTGGTCTTTTGGTGAGTGCTAGGGAGTGGTAGACGAAGGCGAGGAGGAAGGTCAGGACGACGACGAGTATGTTGCTGTGAGTTGCTTTTGTGGAGATCGAAGAGGCTCGGACTAGGAGAGGGAATGAGACTTTGTATTGGGTCAAAGACTACAGAACGATATTCGACGGGGAGAGGACCGAGAGGTATTAATACGCTGATTGAGACAGAGAATCGAAGGAGAACGTGTATGAAGCATGTAACAAAGAGTGATTGCGTATGTAAAAGAAAGGATGAGTACGTACGAGAGTGACGTCGATAGTCATGTCTTGACAGCTTTTTGATGTTTGGCTTGTTCGAAGGTGCTGATGCGATTATTTCAGCCGATGCCCATACGGGTTGTGAGAAATCTGTCGAATAGGTTTTTGGGGAGGTGGTGGGGCTACAGTTGACAATGAACGATCTGATAGTGATGCTGAGGAACGGGACCACGATGGTGTTGACTGGGGGTATGCGCGAGTATTTGATTCTACGCGAGCCAAGTGTACTTTTAGGCCCTGCCGCGTCAACTTTTATGCATTGAGTTTCACAGACAGCGATCGAACATCCTAAATTTGTCTGTCATTGTAGCTCCCCAGATCTATGTCATGAAATTAAACTTTGTTGCATCTTTGAACAAGTTTCTGACACCCACGCAACTGCGTCATCCTTGCAATCAAAACAAACCAGCTCTCCGTGAAGAGTCGATCATGATAAGTCCACAATAAATGACCGCCATATCCGCCGCCTGGACCGAATAGGAATGAAGCGGGCTGTACCATCGAACATGGGGCATGTAAGTAGAGGCATCAACGACCAGTGTTGTTCTGGCCCGGAAGACGTCATCAGATCCAATAAAAAAAGCTATGAGATCCACTCACCCGTGAATTAGAGCGTCGACGAGATCAGCGTCAGAGATAGAAGACACGGCTTGATCCATTAACTCGAAGTGCTTCAATATCTTCGGAGGGCCTTCGAGGTTCCGAACCTTGACAGGCTGAGTCTTCAAATAATTTTCCTATCGACAGGGTAGATACTTTTGGGGCACGCGGAGATTGTGTGTGTTACCTGTATGAAAAGCGGGACGAAGGAGTGACCGTAGAAGTACAATTCCTTATTGTCGTCTAGTGTCTCTCGAACGTTCGGCCCAAACCCGTACGGACCAAGAATTTTGTTTGTCCCGTCGAACGGCGTCAAGATGGTCTACTTTTCGTTCATCTTTGTACTAGTGGTAATAGATATAATCAATGAATATGAATGGCGAGGGGAACACGTACAGGTTCTTTGCCTCGTCAAAGTCCATACTACTACCGGATAGCCGCCATGTGGATAGCATAGTCAGAACCTGTCGAATATCCGATTGCGATCCGGCGACAAGCTGATCGACGACGTTGGCATGGATTTTCATCTTCTCCCTAGTCGACGACATCAGTATGGTGTCAACGACAACTTACTTGTACGCGATTGTCGTTATGCGTGACCGGACAGCTTGAGCCTCGGGACTGTTGCCGCAGTGAGTTCCTTGTTACACCTGAAATTAAGGTTGACATACCGTTTAAATGGCATGTCAAAAGTGTTTGCGATGAGTGGCTTCAGCTTCTGGGCGCCTCTATCATGAGCAATACAGATAATAGGTATATGGAAAACGAGATAAGATGTTTGCTCGAGTGGACGGATAAAAAAATGACATACTTTTGTCTTCTTGATCAAGGCGTTGAGAGCGCCAACGCCACCCCTGTCACCAGTGGACATGCCGTCGACTTCGTCCATAATGAGACATGTCTTGTTCGTGATTCTGACTCCTACTGCGTTCGTAGCCTGTCGAAATGTCAGAGCCGTCGTAACAGACTACTGGACAAACAAACATCATTTCCCCCCATCCATCCATCCAACGACAGTTGGTTGAGGTTCATACCACTCTAGAAGTTTGTGAGTACAGCAAAAAGGTAAGCTTCCACTCCCGACTTAACTCGAGTAACTTTTTGTTGCGCGCGTCGCTTGCATTGGGCTCAATAGGCGTGAAGCCTTCGAGCTTAGCGCAAAAATGTGCGTTCGTTGTCTTGCCTATATCAGGCGGGCCGGTTATCATCATAGTACGGTAGATGTTTGTAGCGTGTTTCCCCGGATTTTTGAAACTGCATTCAAGGCTGTCTGACCTGCGGGGGAATTTATATTTTAAAAAGTCAAAGTTAACCTGTAGACGTACCAATCATGAAGTCACTGTCGTAGTTTTTCCACCTGTCTTTTATTGCCGCAGATATCCTTTAATGACTGGGGAGCAGTCCACAGCTGATTTGAGACTCTTTTGTAAAAAATTCTTATTTATTGTCCTTTGGGATCGAAGACCCTATGTCAGACATAGCCCCATTGATTTGAGACTTCGGTTTTGGACCTGTAGTAAAAATTAGTGGATGCGCTGGGTGAAAGAAAAGGCCGCAATGACTTGCCCCTAGAAGGCATGCCGTTGCCTCAATTATATGTGAGTAGGTCAGTACGCCGAGTCCGAGGAGTCATACCCGAGCAATGCCCGAGGCCTACGTATGCGTAGTCTACTACACGCGTCTTCTTTTGAAAACAGCGGCAACCTCGGCCCCATTGCATGAAACTCCCCATGGTGGAGATGCCTAGACTCGTAACCAGTCTGACTATGCGTTAATTTGTATACGCCAGGCTGGTCACAAGCCTAGGAGATGCCAACTTGTTAAAACTGTGGTGTTCAAGTTCGAATTTCGGAGATCATGACGTCAACTTCAAGTTTGGAGCTGCGAGAATTAGCCGAACTATAATTAGACTTTGATTGTAGATCAGGCCTAGATGGACCGCAGCAGCGTACTTGTAGGAGGAGATTGGCATTTGGCAAGGAATAACTTTACTCGAGAACGTAAAGTATGACTAGTATTTTCGAAAAATGATATCATGAGCGCTTCCCCAACAGACGACTCAGCACGCCACCAGCAGGGACATCGGATCAATGTGGTCGACGGAGTCATCCCAGCAACGTTGCAGACCGGAAGTACCAGTGTAGCTACTAGTGACAGAGACCCCCTCGTTGGACGTTGAACATGTTCCAGACATCGACCGCTCACAAGGTGGTTCCCGCGTCTTTCATGCATTGAGCAAATACTAAGCTAGGCTTTCTGTCCTTTCCGAACTTTTACATTAAAGTAGATAGTACTACATGTAGTACTGAGTATTTGAAGATACATGCAATTCGATGTTGCTCCCAATAAACGATTGACAATATTGTACTATGATACGCAGTATTCAGATTATAGAAAAAATATTGGCAGCAGGTTTCGAACCTGCACCATCCAAGAGGAACAGATTTCGAATCTGTCAACTACTTGGCCATGAGTCTCATGTTTTACATCCAAAGAAGACCTCTCCATGAGCGGTCGCTCAAGGTGCGATCATACTTAAGGAATTTTTGTTTACTTTGTTACTCTCGTGTGATTGCAGACGAAGCCAACATTGTTTGCATGTGCCACGTAAGACAAGTATGTAGGAACCGACAAATTAAAGTGCAAAACATATGAATAAAAGGCTGTGATAATAGAACTAACAAATCAAGTAGCGGGATAAATAAATGAGCGAGTGAAGGAGGAGCGCGACAAAAAATCATGTACGCCTGCTGTGTTTCTTGCTGACCTCACCGAAGGCAAGGCACTATGTAGTAAGGTAGTTCGACCAGAGGCCGTCTTGAGTCCATCCTGCTTGCTTGTGCACCGAGAGGATGGTTGGCTCCGTCTACAGGCATGCAGGAAGAGGAGCAGGTGGGCGGGAGACACAAGAAGGGGGGGGAGATGAGAAAGATGGGCGGGAAGGATAGCGGGTATGGCATGTTCATAAGGTAAATTTGAAGCGGAGCATGAATACAGTACTCCAATGGTAGCTGCATGCTGGCGGGAGGCGCCGATTAGCACGGGCGCATTGCAAGGTGGTTGTTTGTCATCGAGCGGTGCTGGACTCTGCCGGACTTGCCGATAGGACCTAAACCCTGACCCCAAGTCCGCCTCAGGCTTTGGCCCCAGAGTGACCAAATCCTTGATTCTCTGCGTGTTATAGTGTGCGTGGAAGACATTTAAAAAGAATATTTTGGTGGAACGTTGTGCGGTTCTTGCGCCTCATCAAGACTCCGTTTCCTCCATTCGAGTTCGTCCTGATGTCGAGTTATATCTGCATGAAGCGCCGGCAGCTGACGCGCAGGCTGAGGGTTTCTCAGTGAACTATCGACCGCTCGCGCATTCAAAGTGCTCACCATTGCAGCACTCGCTGAAGTTTCATAGGGTATTAAATATGCTGGAGAATAGTACGATGAAGGGCGAGCGGGTGCTGAGATTGGGTATTGGGAATTTGGATATGCAACATCCAACCGAGGTGGAGGTGGAAGGTCTCCCCCTCCCGACGCCGAAAGGGCAGGCTGATAACCGACTCTCCCCCGAGCTATCTGATATCGTCTCTTCAAGTAGAAGAACAGCATTATGCATAATAACAAGAAGGACACTATAATCAAGCAAGAAACAAGTCAACATTTTGGAGGGAAAGGCTAGTAAAATGTCAGCTCGCCTATCCCAAATCCTATCCCAACTCGCGCTCCGGTACTAAGGACTTTCCGGGACGAGCTTGAGGAACTGGTACTAGTCGTGTTTGCATAACTGGAGCTAGAGTTGGAGACCGTGCCTGTAGTGGCAGTTCTAGAGCTGGAGTGCGTATTAGAGGTGGACCTACTAGAACTGGGTCGAGTGGTAGTCTGGCTAGCTCGTGGAGCAAGTGTAGGCACATTGAATGACATCGTTATCGTTCAGCAGAGAGACTTGAGCGCTTGAGCGCTGAACTCGAGATTCTGTGCGAGGGAAGAACTGAAACACGGGCCGAGGGTTGCCTCAAGTAGTACACCCATGCACGAGCTTATGTATTAAGATGTGTCGAGTTTAATTTTCTTTATACAAGTCTAATTGGTCGATAAGATGTGCAGGGTCACTGGCATCCTTGTGACGTAAGCTGATTCACGCACGCGTGACACATATGCTGAGACAATGTGATGACAATGACAAGAGCCGACTCAGCAGGACTAGTGAACTTCAGCATATGATTACTACTTGTCCTTGCTTTCGTCCTTGTTCTACCACCGTAGTATAATCCATTTGATTCTTTCCTTCTGGAACTTCGTCAGAACCCCCATATCTAGCTTGGGGTGTTGCTGACAGGCATCCGTATATACGCCCCACCCAGAGTCCACTCCAGGCCGCTGTCCCCATTTGAGAACAGCGGCGCCGCTGGAGTAGGGTAGGAGAGGAGCGTAGCACCGTAGCTTAGTCAGCCACTCAGTGTCTTCCGCTGGCGTATGTGGTGCTCTTCACCACTTTGCCTTGCCCGCGACACGCGGGCACATGGTCGCGGATACATCGCTCCACCGCTACCTATCGCATGGGATGGACTGCTTGAATTTGTATTGAGAGATTCCGGCTTCAGCAGCGTAGGGAGCGATTGGCAATGGTAAGGTGAAATAACAAACGACCAGCGAGCAACAAATACCTATAGGAACGAGTTGCGGATGAGACCTCGAGCTTTACTGCGGTACAGTCTGCTACTATTCAGAGTTCAGGTCATAGGTATCTATGAGAGCAGTCAAAAATAGTGCGAAAGCGTTCAATTATCGCATTAGTCCATGATTCACGGTCAGGAAGAGTATTGCGGCGGAGGGTCCTGTGCTTCTTGAGCATCAATACTCCGTTTCCTGTGGTCGAGTTCTAGTTGCTTCTGATGTCGGGTCATATCTGTGTGGAGCGCAGAAAGCCTGCGCTCGGGCTGGATGTTGCTCGAGCTACCAGCCGGGGGTGTAGCAAAAGTGCCCATCAATGCAGCACTCGCGGGAATCGAAGCACTATGGGGCATCGAATGTGTTGGAGAAGAAGCCGCGGATGTGTATGAGGCAGATCGGGCGGGTACTGAGAATGGGTCGTAGGGGTTTGGGAGAATAGGCAAATTTTGAGTAGCTATTCGATGAGGATCTGATGCCTGCGACAATGTGCTATAACGGTTCCAAGTAGATGTGGGGTGTGAACTTGGATGTGAATCGTCGCTCAATAAGGGAACTGCGCTTGAGATCGCTGAGAGGGATGAAGCGTGCGAGGTATCAGGTGAATTGAGATATGCAGTATCCAGTTGAGGTGGAGGTGGAGGTGGAAGGTCTCTCTCTCGCGATGCAACTAAGTCGGGGGGACGGTATTGACTCACTTCTGAGGGCAGAAGGGCAGGTCCATAACCGACGCTCTCCCGAGCCCTGCGCGATCGCTTCCTTAAGTAACACACTAGCATTGCGCAGAATATTAAGAAAAACACTGGAATCACTAAATCAATATTTTTCGGGAAAAGTTCGGATAATGTCAACTCACATATCCCAAATGCTAGACCAGTTCGTGCTCCAGTGCTAAGCCCTTGGCTGGTAGTTGAAGACCCATTGTTCTGGGATGGGCTGGAGGAACTGGTATGACTCGAGCTGAAGCTGGTTAGCGTGCCCGATGTAGTAATTGTGGAGCTCGAGCTCGGGCTAGACTGAGATGTAGATGTGGATGTGGAGGAGGAGGTTGTGCTGGTGGAGGAGGAGGTTGTACTGGTAGTGGAGGAGGTTGTGCTGGTGGTGCTGGTGGTGGTCGTACTGGTGGAGGATGAACTATTGCCATCACCACCATCACCGTCATCGCCATGATCCCCGTTATCACGAGGGAACATGAATCTAATTCAACGATGAGAAGAAAATCCGCTGGTAGGATCATATGAACTTACACTGGTTCTCGCAAGTATACAGCGCCGCCCGCAACCTCAAGGGACTGCAAAGCGAGAACAAAGGCCAAGGCAGGAAGTGAGTGAGACATGCTTACGACCAGGTTTTCTGTTGGGCTTTGCCAGGAAAAGGAAAGGATGGGGAGTAACGAACCTGAACGGTTAGAAAAGCGTGCCCATGAGTGCCGAATACTGCGGCGAACATTAGTGCGAGATGCAGAAGGGTCTTGGCTAATGCTATTAATTCCACTCAAACGCCACTCTATGATCCCGGATGCAATGCATTTCGAACTCTCGCAGGCTGCGGTCCGAGTGGGAATCAGAAGAACTAACTGCGGCTGCCGCTGCTGTGCTGTAGCTAGATCTGATAAGGTTGAAATGAACTTGGGTCATGAACGCGAAATCTAAAATTAGCACAACGCGAATTAAGGTCACGTGACTCACGCGTCCAAGCGCGTCGCGTTGAAATGAGTGATCAGCGGAGCTTGAAATTTGGAAGCCGCTATAATGCGAATTGTCCACGGATCACAGTAGGTCAAAACTTGAACTAGTCCATTCACCAGTCTCTTGTCAACGTCCATCCTAGTACTTAGACAACGATTAGTCTTCTCTAGGCATCGTCATTCACAACACAGGCCGTGTTACTTTCAATCTCTCCAATCATGCAAACACGGTCATCTCAAGGTTCAGTCCTTGGAAAGCGTGCTCATCACGTCGAGCAAATGGCTCTCTCATCAGCATCGACAAGCGACATCGCAACGCTGTCGCAGCACATGCTCACCCCAGAACAGAGCCCTAAATCGAAACGCGCCCGTATCTCGCTCTCCAGCGTGCAAGGAGATTCAAACAAGGAAAACGTACCTCCGTTCCGTATTGACACACGGAATGACGTAGCAGTCGACACACCACGTTCCATACGCACATTAGTGTTATCTACTCCCCCATCAACGCCCCCAGTTTTGCTACTTCCTGTATACTCGCGTGCTCGGGGACTACTTCGTTCGACCAGCACAAGTGCATCTCCTATAGCTGGGCGAGAGGATGAACGACAACGCATTCTGGAATTCATCACCTCGTCGTGGTGCGATAGTGCACACACATCTTTGTATATCTC
The DNA here is from genome assembly GCA_016695465.1 of Suillus americanus. Classification (NCBI taxonomy): domain Eukaryota; kingdom Fungi; phylum Basidiomycota; class Agaricomycetes; order Boletales; family Suillaceae; genus Suillus; species Suillus americanus. The sequence goes on along the minus strand of MU177990.1, from coordinate 40,125 downwards.
CGGTACACCTGGAACCGGAAAAACCGCGCTTGTCAACTCGGTCCTGCGTTCGTTCGAGGAGTCCGAAGGGACTTCCGATCTGAGGGTTGTCTCTATTAATTGCATGGCCTTGAATGGGCTGGATGCCTTATGGGATCGTCTATATGAAGAGTTGTCCCGCACAAAGGCTTCCAAGATTGCCACGAAAACTTGCAAAGCCAAGGGCAAACAAGCGGTCGAGAAAGCACTCTCTACTTTGAATCATAAGTGGTATGTACTATCACCACTGCCCATTTTGTCATCTGACCTCGGTCCCAGCATTGTTGTGCTTGATGAGCTTGATCACATTGCGTCTTCAAATCAAACACTTTCGTCAATTTTCTCCGTATCTCAACAACATCCGTCTGCCCTCCGCATCATCGGAATAGCAAACACGCACACCCTTACATCGTCCTTGGCGCAGTTGTCTACCCGTGAAGCTTCCAGTACCCTGACCCTTCACTTCACCGCGTACTCTTCCCAACAACTTCTTCAAGTATTGCAAGGACGTCTCTCACCTCTCTACGACAATCTGGAATGCCCTGAAGCAATAGAACAAGCTAAAAAGTTCCTTCCTGCTTCAACATTATCTCTCCTGGCGAAAAAAATTGCCTCGCAAACTGGCGACGTTCGAGCCTTGTTTGAGGTTCTTCGGGGGGCAATTGACCTGGCTGTCATGGGTTCGAAGGTCCCAGATGCAGATGCAAATCCTCTCACCACTCCACCTCTCATCGTCAAACCGGATCACATCCTTGCAGCTCTCAAGGCGTATCTACCTTCTACTGGCGGTGGTCGCTCCTCTTCTTCCTTGGCACCATCCCCTACCAGTAACGAGACCGTGTCCAAGGTCCGTAATCTTGGCCTGCAAGTCAGACTGGCTCTCCTATGCATGCTTCTTGCATCGAGGCGGATGGAGGCCACTTTGTCTCTCTCTGCATCCACCACTTCAACGCCTACCAAGTCCCCTGTGAAGCGTGCAGGCTCTGTCATTTCTCAAAGGACTGTTGGGCTTGACGTTGCACAACTCCATGCATACTACTCAACTGTGCTCACACGTGCAGATAACGACATCTTCACACCAGTTTCTAGAAGCGAGTTTTCAGACCTGATAGGGATGCTAGAGACCATAGGACTCGTGGCGTCGAGGTCTACCCGCATGACAACTGCCTCTCCGTCGAAGACTGGTCGTCGTGCACTCAGTCGAGCTGTATCGTTCGGTGGAGCAGCGAAGGGAGCTGCAGCAGGCCAAGACATTAAGCTTGCGGAGACCATTCGAGCGGATGAAGTCCTGCGTGGCCTGGGTGTGACTGATGGCTCTGCTGCCAGTGATGTGCGTGAAGAGGAAGTCAGGGCTATATGGGCTAGGGAATGTGGACGCATCGCACGAGAGTCGAAAACGAAGGCAGCGTCAGGAATCGGCGGTGATAAACCTTTCGATGAAGCATTTGAAGATTAGATGCGACTACCATCTCCAAGTAAAATCTCTTCGTGACCAGTGCTACCATGTAGCCATTCAGACAAACTTTGCGTCATTTGTTTCTTATTACTAGTGTCTGTCTTTTTTATAGTTATGTCTTATAGGATACGGGAACTCATACTACGCATCATCTCATGTAATATTAGATAAATCACCGCATGCTGCATTATACCGCAACTATTTTATGAATGCAAGTTCTTCCACCATTCGTTGATATCGAGGCGTAATATAAGGTGGCGCAACGCCTCCACACCACCAGGGGCGTGGCGAACATCGCTTTGTTCCTGTAATGCAAGCAAGAGTTCCTGGCGTTGCGATGATTTCAAATCCTTCTCCAACAAGACCTCTAAGACTTTGATCTGCAACCGAAGGATCCGGAATCAGCCTACTACTTCACAAATGCAAAACAGTCAACTACATACCAGGGTCGACATTTTCTCGCGAAATGCAGCAAAGAGTACATCAAGAGCTGATGACGCCTGGTATTCTTGCAACCGCCCGTCGTTGAGGTCACCGATCATAACGCAGAACTCTAGGATAAGTTCTAGGCTCCCACGAAGAAGGTCACCAGCTGCTCGTTGGGCCGAGCGCATCAAACAAGCACTGAGAATGTCGTTCAAAACAGCGGAGTGAGCCTCAGTGACCGAAAAGACATCAGCGAACTCAGAGCTTGTTCCCGCAGCGACTCGAGCCAGGAATGCGTCAAAGTTACCCCCAATTGCCACATCGAATATGTACGCGGAGAGGGTGGTCACGAACGAATGCGCCACGAAACGGAAGTGAGTGAGGAGTTTCCTGGATTGGCTCAAGGTTGGAAAATGTACATTCTGATGCGTCATGCGGAAAGCCGCTCGAATGGCAGATTCCACTACACAGTCTTGTTGAACATATGTGGAAGTACGAGATAACGGTAGCTCACCTCTGATCAGGCGTAAAAGGAACGAGAAAATCCTTTGGTATTTGGATGTAGTGTCCGGTGTGATGATCACGTCCAAAGGATGAGGAACTTTGTAATCAAGATACAGAAAGTCTAATGCTCTGGTCAAGAAATATATGAAGCATGTTCGGTCTGCAGTTAAAACAACGTTACTCACTCAATGTCTAAGTGCGGACGATGACTCAGTGTGCACGTACAATGCATAAGGAAAACATAGCTTACAAAGTGGGTTGAGCCATCGTTCACGTCCTGTATCGCTGGCGAGGTCTCTGATGGCGAACCCAAGACGGACTTCAGCTTCTTCTGCTATGCGCCTTGACCCAAGTTCATCCTCCTGCTGGCTATCATCGGTGCCAAATGAACGTGTGTCCTGAGAGTCTACGATGACTGTTCTCAAGAAAAAGCTAAGGTCGGAACCCCCAGGAGGCCACGTCCCTCGCTCTGTCAAGAACGGGGCTAAGCCGACGGCCCAACGACTCGTGCCATGTTGAACCACTCCAGCGGCAGATCTACTCCTCTGGCGCGACAATGCGAATGATTTTCCGCCTCCAGCGACAACCTCGCGGTCATCGGTGTCAGAGAACAAAGCAGCTGTGAGTCGTGATTTGAACGATGGGGAAGTCAGGAGCATATGTGAACGAAGCAGAACCAGATGGTCATGTACGTAGAGGAAAGAGTTCTGGTCCAGGAATATCGATAATAGTGCACTAGAAAGGGAGGCGGCGTGTGAGATGAGCGGAGAAAATATCAGGTTAGTCAGGAGACTCAGGTTCGGGGTGATTGAAGGGAGATCGGGTGGGAAGGACTGGATGAAGCTTTCCAATGCAGCGTGCATTGAATGCTCATTGAATGTATTGCCTCCCTTTGAGCCAGGCTCCAGGTCGAAAATCCGGAAACCGACAAGGTCGGACTGGTAGTCGCACCCATGAAGATTGCTATCAGCTGAAGCTTGATCAGGGGGACTGTGGGGGCCGATAGTTGGCGCGACATCACCGGCCTCGCCAAGAGATCCCGTTCTCCATAAGTCTTGAATGTCTCTGGTTGACCAGACCCACGTGATGAATGGCCGTCGCACCGGGGGATTGAGTACAGGATGACCGGGTTGTGCAGCAGTGAGCAAATTGAGGGATTTTTGAGCGGCTGGCAATGCTTCCGCCAACTCGCGTGGTATAAAAGATGGCAACTCATCATCTTCAGCAAAGAGAACTCCATCATCCTTAGGCGACGCCTGATCGAAGTCTTCGGTGTCCAACGGACCGATTGTAGTTCGCTGAGGCTGTTGACTTGTTGCTGCCCGTTGGCTATTGCTGTCAGCGTAGGCAACTGAACGACACAATGCCTGCAAGTAGTTTTTCGAGGACATTGTGAGGAGATAGGCAAACACAGCAACCAAACTCCGAGAAGACGATTTGCGAAAATGGGTATCGAGATACTTATATATACGAGAAAGTAGAGCCACTGGTTTCATTGTAAATCGCGGATACTGCGAGGGAGATAGTCCAAGGCCCTGATAGAGCATGTCAGACCGTAAACGAGAAAACGTCAGCGAATGTACCCTTTGGCAAAGTGATGCTAGAGAGATGACGATTTCTTCCAAATCCCCATAATATAACCATGTTCCAGATAGGGTTTTCGAAGAGACGGGGATGCAGAAGTTAGAGAGAGGTCCACGAGAAAGCTGGTCACGTAGATAGACGAGCACCACAGAGAGCGCATGCGAGAAAGCATGGACCGTTGCATTTTCCTCTTTGCGTCTGCATTCTCGTTTAGACAGCGTAATGTCATGGATGGGAATCGTGGAACTCACCGCGTTCGTAAAACACTCAGGAATACCTCCAAGCGTCGCATCAAAGTACCAACGTCTAAAAATCGCTTTAGAAGACTACGTCATCACATTAGTAAAAGACAAACATGTTGATTGAAGTTGTTCGCTCACCTACTGCTCATCGTCTCATCCTTGCCACTGATAATCAGCTTGATTGGCAAATTTTCTGCGCCTACGAATGATAAGAACGTCTCTGAAACTGGATCCCACGTGTGCAGAAAAGACGAAGTTCCGAGAACTGTCATTCTCAACGACTGAAGCAGCTCAAGTTCATTCACACAGACTACACTTGCTCGCAGGTCGAACGGACAAGGTTGCACGCTAAACGTTTCGTTTGTTATGATATTAACATTGCAAAAAAATGAATCTGACTGGTATTGTGCTGAAGCCGATACATCGGAAGACTGTTCGGACAAGAAGGGAGTGTTGTATGAACGGTTAGGGTGTAATTGTCGCAGAACGTCCCAAGAGACAACTTGATCCTACATTTTATTATTGAGTCTTCACACCACGACACAGGGAGTTCTCACTAAATGTTGATCACCACTGGCCACTGATTTTGCCCATAGCACCTCTAGTGACAATGAGGGAAGTGCAGGAGTATCTCGAGTGCGCGTAATATTTCTTGAGTCAAAATTATGCGCATCGCATTTTCCTAGAGTTGTGGCCTCCTCCCTCTCGATTGCAAGCACTATGGGGTCTTGAGGTTTGTCGACCATTCGAGGGACGAAGAACTGAGGTGTTATATGTGGCAGGATGCCCAGTCCCGAATCCATGCCATGTTCGTACTGATTCCAGGCATCACCAAACAGTGACATTCCAAAATACGCGATGAATATCGGTTGTCAGATGTTAGTTTATGACATACATACTACATAGTAGTAGTGCTCATTGGATCGATAACTATTGTTTGGCGTTAATTGTCAACGCCTTGCCTTCCTAACACAACCAAACATGGGACAGTCCACTCACTCGCAAGCCACGGCAGGTGCTTGGCCAGTCGCGTCCACAGATTCCACAGACCGGTGAAACATGGTTCAATGGTATTCAAATGGGGCAACTAGATAATGTAGCTCCTTGGACGCCTGGTTTGTTCGGTTAATGAACCATTGTTCATACTTCCACCACTCGAGGGACAGTCCACCATTTCCATGACAAGCGGTGCATCCTCAGTGCAATGAGGCTCCAGGTTTATAAAGTCTCGAAACCTCGGTACTGCAAGTAACCATCCGTCGATTTCATCCAACTCTTGGTGATAGACAATTTCTTCTACATCCGCTACTGCAACTAGCTATGCCCTCCACTCGTCTTGAATCTGGCTCGAACAAGGAGAACATCAACCCAATTGGATGCCAAGGGAGGCGGTCATACAAAAAAACCAAGGCGCTTCCGTTCGCGGTGGTGCCCATATCCGTGGAAGTGAAGGAGAGCCGGTCTGCGAGTACTCTACAGATTAGTCCTCTGGCAGGACAACATGCTGTTTGTGATCAACATTCTCTGGGTAGCATCACATACGGCATCTTCGTGGCGTTAGACGACTCTCTATTCTCACAAAGCGCTGACAGTCGCGCCAAGGAATTGACGGAAAGCCCGTTAGCTGAAGTGACAGATGCATTTACTTGTATGTACCCTGCTTTTCATTGGTCTTCACAATGCTCATTTAAGTCTTGTCCACAGGATGATCCCCTACGCGTCGACATTGATATTTCCTATCTTTGATTTATGTTATGTTTTACGGTCCGTGTACACTGCATAGACATCTTGCTACGCGGTCATGTGATTGTCACGTGCCACCCAATTTATGCTTTCAACCGTAACGTGCCAAAGTTTACAAGTTTACCTAGTGAGTGTGTCATTGATACTGTTGTTGGCGCAGTTGGCGGCTCGTCTGGTATCTGGCCCTCCTGTGTAATAAGAGCAGAAGAAACGAGTGTGGATTGGCAGCCAGGTATTTTGGTGCAATGCATATTAGTTCTTTCGGAAGTTGCAACGCGAGAGTTTAGTTGAAGACGACCAGTAAGCTACACGAGTCTTGTAGGATAGTTAAGCATTGCATGGTGAATCGATGGACGGGTGGTCGCACGCACGCGTTGTTTATTTGTGCTCCTACCATCAAGTTGGACATCGTTATTATCTTTTCCCACCATTTCTTCATCCTGCCTCTCGTTCATATCACCTGCGTGACGTGGTGCTATTTTTCTCAGTCTTGATTGGCTCAGTACTCCGTCATGCCTACAACCAACCGCCGTCCACTAAGTACACGCACTCTGCCACTTCAAGTTCCTCCTACCATGTCTCCCTTCAAACAAGGAGTCCGTTCAGCTTCCCTCTTGCTCAAACGTCCTCGATCACCGGACCCTGCAGCAGATGAATCCGTCAAGCGGGTGAGACCTGCTCCAATAGAAGCCACCCACGGCGAGGACCGCAAGGACAAGGAACGAAGGCGTGTAGAGCGGGAGGCTCAGAAGGCCGAGTTTCGTTTCAAGTACACTCGCGCATTTCCTGGATGGGTCTTCTATTTTGACTTGGATTTATCGGATCCTGAGAGTGCTGCCCTGCGAGATTCATTAGCAGTGCGGGTGCTCCACCTCAAATCAGTATGGCCGATTCTCCGTGATCATTGCACAAGCATCTGACACTCCATCAACGTGCTTCTAGCAAGTAGATGACTTTTTCTCCAACGAGATTACGCATCTTATCACTAATCAACCTGTTACTTCGATTGACCCTACTGCAAATAAGGAGAATCGATTGCATGGCTTCTCCGCACGAGCCAGCTCACTGAAAAGCCCAATCAAGCTTCGTGGACGGTGCATTGAGCTATTCCGTCGTTGTAGACCACGCTAACACCGTCAATTCACAGTACTACCGAGGATGCCACCTCGCAGAGCTTCAACCTTGTGGAGAAGGCAAAGGCCTTTAATATGAAGATATGGAGTCCTGCAAAACTTGACAACATCTTGGAACGATGTGATGTCCCAGCCTTTGCATTTTCCCCTACGAAACCTCTCGCACAAGCAACCGCTCTTGCCCCTGCTTCCAACAAACGGTCATTATCTAGCTTACTTCAAACCGAACGCCTTCATGGTACCACCACAGAACGTGACCCCACTCAAAAGCGACATGATTATCGATATTTCTCAAAACAAAGTTATTTCGTGCTTATAGAAGACGTGCGCCAGGAGTTGGCGACGATTCACGCTCTAGAGTATCCCGTACAACGGGGGCGCGATGGGAAGGAGCAACCCGCGTATCCCGTTCTATACTGTGATCCAAGGTCCCGGGGGCCTTTTGTAAAATTTGATGAAAGAGAACGGAGGCGTTGGGAAAAGGCACAAAGGGCGGACAGAGAAAATGAGAACGAACGCGCGGAGAAGGTGGCTAAGGCGCTGAAGCGCAAAAGGCAGGCCGAGGTTCAGATGCTCTCGCGTAAAGCTGGCGACCTCCGTCGTTCAGTGTCGATGAATAATCTGCATCGCCAGGCAACTATTGAAGAATACGTTGACCTCGATGCTGACTACGGAGATGGGGATACAAGAGAGTCAGCGACCGCCTCAGGCTACCTTGCTTCGACAGGTGTTGGGTCATATGTTGCAGCATCCGGCAATAGCGTTGGTATTACATCCACAAGAGGTACAACGTCCAATGCGGGCGGTGTTTCTAGGACGTTGGAACTACCTGCTTTTCTTCGGTCCAGGATTCAACAACAAGTCGTGACATCTCGAAAAGCTCCGAATGCAACCCACACTCTCGGCCGAAAAGCAGGAGGCATGGGCCCACCCCTCACAATTCCGGATCGCCCATTGCTCAGGAAAAGTAAGAGTACAAACACCCTTCGATTGCCAAAGCGTGACGAAGGGAGCAAACCTGGTTACTGTGAGAGTTGTCGCGTTAAGTTCGATGATTTCGACACGGTAGGATCGGCTTTAATCCTGTGTATAAGTATCCTGACATTCGGTCATTCAGCACACACAGGACCGGAGGCATCGTAAGTTTGCTATGGATGATGCAAACTACATCCAGCTTGATTCGGTTCTCAATCGCGTTCGACGCCGGACCTGCCAAGAGGCTGAGGAAGAAGAGCGCATGTGGTCCGAATGCGGTTACGACGGCGTGTCGCGAAGTTCCGAGGTACCTGAGACGTTAGGGTCCTCACAGCCAGCTCAAGACGATGACGAGTCTATGTGGGACGAGGAAGATGCTGAGGGAGAAGTAGATCTGGATTTGTGAGCAGCGGTGGATCGATAGTCTTCGGTCCTGTCCAAGATTTTTTTGAATTCTTTGCATTTGGCTTTACTTCATTGATTTGTGTCACAATACACACAGCACTTGTAGCATTACTCTAGCATCTTCACTTGTCAATGCTCGACAATGAGACGAGCAAAGAATCGGGAAATCCCAAAGGAAAGGAAAAAAATTGATATAATTCTCAAACGATCGTAACGGTCAATAACGTAACAATACCATCTTGAGCGATGTCTGACAGTGAACCTGATGTCAGACGAGCAACTACTTAACCGATCAAGCTCACCATGGTTGATACCATCAGCGCCAGGTGCGAGGAGACCAGTGATGTTTTGGGCGGTGGTACGGTATTTGACCCCATTAAACCATGATTTGCCAACCGCTGCTGACACCAGCTGGTTGCTGAAACTGGATTAGACTATAACCCGTTCATTATGATCACGGGGTTACTTACCGGCCAATATCGTACCCATCTGGCACGATATCATGATTCTCTGATATGGGCTAAAGGTGACGTTCAGCTGTGTAACAAAACCTTGTCGAATTACGCACCTCCTCTCGAGACACGCTGGCATATCAGGTACTACTAAGCTGCTAGTAGAACAATAAACAACTTAAGGATGCTTACGCTAGAAAGAGAGCGCCACTGTCCGCCACAGTGCCGTTCTGTACAAAAATGCTGGGCGAATATTATCACCACCCTAGATCACTAGTCAATAAATTTACCGAAAATGGTTTCCTCCGATGAGGCTCTCGAGACACGTTCCGCCTATAGCATAATCCTGGCGAAGTTCAATGGTTTGATTGACCCATCCGTTTCCATCTCCCAAGTCGGCGGGCATATAACCACCTAAGTGAAGGCCGAAACATTCTTCAGAACTATCACGAGCAAATAAGTAAGACGCAGGTCACAATTTTTTCTATGCTTACAATCCAATAGCACGGGCAAAATTAATCGCTCCGTGAAGTGTGAGGACGTCGGGAGAGCTAAGTCCAGAGATGATGACCTAAATTTGTGGGGTCAGTCAGGCGGTACATTAGACAAGGGCGTCATAACTGTGATGAAAGAGAAATACATTCATAGGTTCGCCGTATCCATTGCCAGCATCTATGAGCATCGATCCGCCTCCGGCGGTCGGGTTATAATAAGCAACGCCACCCCGCCTGTCCATTGTACTGGCTGATGACACGAGATTGAACGTCAGACATGGCGTCACAAAACCAAGTAAAGCATTGATAAGATGCATCTTGTTAATGAAGGATGAATAGCGTCGATTCTTATGCGCGGATCAAAGAAGGGAAATATAATCTAGCATAACACACATCGATTTTATACGCACTAACTCGAAGGTAGAAATGACATGCTAGGAAGTTGCACACAAGGCAACAAATGTAGCCGGTTCTGCGATTATGCTAAACCACAGTGCTGTGGGCACGGCACGATTATAAGACAACCGTTTCATTTGAAAACGAATGATTTGGGCACACACGTGCATTTATTTCAATATGTAGATCCAAAATCAGATTCAGCTGAACCTAAACCTATCACATGATCATAACCTCACCAGGTCGACTGAGGTTCGATAAAGCGGCTTGGATGGCATCATGCGGCCAAGAAGTTCGTGGTGAGGATATCAGATCGAGGCCCTTGGCCAACCCTGGGCTGAATTCAGTCCACGCACCTGTGCTGAAGAAGGGCATTTATTTAAACTTTGGAACTGGTGTCGAGTATTTGATAGGATGTAGAATCCACGAACGAAGATCTCTTTAATGAGCACAAAATCATTTTTAAGATGAGGATGTCGATAGCTGAATGAATTAAGAACCCGATAATGCGACATGTTGCCAACTCAACATCAATTGAGGCAATCGCTGGCATGCGGTTAACTTGAAGACAATCTTCCTTCATAACTGGACCATCGACACCAAGCCAGGTAAGAGATTGAACATTATCAAAGAGCTCTGTGATATGCGTACGGAAAGCTCACATATGAGGACTGTCAAGAATTCGAAGCGGTCCGCGTCAAAGAATGAACGTTTGAAGCCTGTTTTTGGAACTACCACCTGTGTACTTCTCATCAACTACAGATTCCATATATGGAAGTGTATTATCGCGGCCCTCAAAGCTCAAGGGACTGAGCTAAAACATCTGCAAGACCATCGAGGAAAGTAGCCAGTGCACCGCTGTACGACCCATTTGTTCACAACGAAGTCCGCACTGGTGACTGCCTCCACCATTCAGCGCCCAGCTACTGATCTGCCGGAGACTTCGAGCTCCATACTCATGGCTACCACCACTGTAGTGACTTCAGATTGATACACTTTTTATGACATGAAAACAATTAGAGAGACAAGACTGACTACCGGAGCACTAATATTTTTTGCTGGCCTTTGATTTTCAAGCCACCCTAAAAGGTAGTGTGACATCAAGTAGGTTACCGAACGAGCTCTTAAGTGAAGGTTTCTCCAAATTGGTAGGGAGTTGGATACTAGTCGAAGGTTGCTGGTGCGGGATAGTAATGGCACCGCAAGACGACTCGCTTGCGATGAGCAGAAGGGGGAAAGTATGAAGCAAGAGAAGCCCTCGACGTTCCAAGTTTCTTCTACAACTCTATTCCACTCTTCCTCAGTGACTCTTCAACCGCATCAGAATCCGTCTGAAATCCCCGTTTCGTGAAGCAAGACAATATTGGGTGACGGGTCGGTCTGGATGACCAGTGGGATGTAAATCAAGAGCACCTTGAAAGATAGAGATAGGAAAGTCGAGGTCGGGGTATGTTTCATTAGCCTGGCAACTAACAAACTTTTGCGGCAGCTAGACTGAAGGGAGGATCCATGGGGCAGATATCCAAGGCGTGTTCAAAGTGATTTATGGATTGGTTGAGATCTCTAGTACTGTTCTGCGTCCTGCGTTATCGTGCAAGAAGACGATCCGTTTCTAATGCTAACGCATCCACACCGCGGGATGTAAGCTACACGTCACAAGCTCTCAGCATCAGAATGCCATACTGCATTGAACACGCACGGTAGTAAGGGGGCAAAGAACTGTGGCATCGTTTTCGTCAGAAAGTCACTTCTCACTCTCATAAACACGGGGATACGACTTCCCCCTGCTTGGGCTAAAATATTATGACTGTGATACTCGTTAACATCTGTCAGGCGTTATTTGCAATAGACAATACTGACGACGCGATTTTTCGCTGGCATGGACCCAATTCAAATGACGCATAAGTGCTGAACCCGAACTTTAAATGATGGCTCGCATGGTCTAGAGTTTCTCAATACCAGCAGGAAAGATGAGATTAAGGACAACTTACAGATGTATGGGCTCATTCCATTCTGCGACAGCCTGATCTACGTGTACGAGTTTGTTGCTTATCTGGCATTCAGTACCGTCAGCCTTGACTACCACATGGAAGCCAGCGGGGATCCGTCGGAGGCCAAGAGTGAGATCAGTTGCGCGAATGGCTTGGGAGAAATTATTAATACGTGCTGAACAGAGATCGATCTCACATACCAGTAATGACGACTTGTTGCACTCCAGTGATGTGTGTCTATCCTGAGTCTTAGGGTTATTCAGGACTTGGCTGCTCACCAAGGCTTCGAGGGTATCATCGAGTGGGTCTGGCACGGAGTTTGTCTCGAAACGATATAACAGAGTAATGACGAAATAAAGTGTCGCCAGAATCGCTTTGGGAAATCATCGGTACGTCCTAAATGGCAAGGAGTTACAGATGTCGTAGCCAACCTGAGGGGCACGAATAGTAGCAATGTTGTAGTCGACTTGGTATGGCTTGAAAAAATGCTCTGGTGTAAAAATTATACACGACTTGAAGTTCACCAGTCCTGACGGGTAGGCATAGTCGACAAGTCGAGTTGGGTCAGCTGGGTCAGGTTGAGCAAGGGCAAGTTTGAAGTGGCAGCGACGGCGAAAAAGAACAGGAGGAACTTCATCAGGAAAAGCCTCCCGAGACAAATTATGTTAAATAACAAATAAACGTCGTCCGCTTGGAGTTGTCACACACAAGCATTCTTCGACATCGATGATTGCATTGTCGATAGCAACCACAACTCTGCTTGATTCTCGCTGGAAAAAACTGCAGAAGGTAAGGAGAGGCATGAACTGTGTGTATCAAAAAAATGAATTTTTTTGATTGAAAACTTCGCCTTCGCCTGACTATTCTATGTGAAAAACGTCACTTCGAGTAATAGATTTGAAGCAGTACATGTTCCTCATCCTTATTTTTATCAAAAAAAAATATAGTGCTATGAATCTACATTGGAAGGTCCCAGATCCAAGATTAGAGGACTTGAGATGTGTTGTTGCGTGAGCTATGAGGCGTTTTGCAACTCTCTACTGTTTTGCAACTCTGGCCCAACGATAGTATCAGCCTTAGGAAGTTTATGGCGCATAGAAGTACTTTTTTACCCCTCGAGACTAATGTATAATTGTCAATAATTAGTTGATATCACAAGCAATTAGAGTGAATTTCAGAAAGAATATGTTTAATAACGAAGCGCAAATCAAGCATTTCAGACGGTGTTACAAGAAAAAGAATAGCATTTGATTAAAAGACGTATACAAAGTAACTAGAAACACGCGGACCAAGCTGACGGAGACCAGGGTATATGAAAGGAGTGATCAACAAATTATCAGTAAACTCGTGAGCCACTGATATTCCAAGCCGAAATGCTCAAGGAGTACAAACACTTGTCAGATTGCCAAATCGCTACGAAGGGAGCAAACCTGGTTATTGTGAGAGCTATCGCGTTAAGTTCGATGATTTCGACAAGGTAGGATTGCGTTTAGTCCTGTATGTGAGTATCTTACTAACGCTCAGTCCTTCAGCGCTTCAGCACACCAGGAACGAAGGCACCGCAAGTTTGCTGTGGACGTTGCAAACTCAGGGTACATCCAACTCGATTCGGTTCTGACGCCGGAATGTGGTCCGAATGCGGTCATGACTCGGACGGCGTGTCGCGGAATTCCGAAGTAATACCTGAGGCACATCCAGACGATGACGAGTCTATGTAGGACGAGGAAGATGTTAGGGAGAACTTGAAGTGGATCTGGATTTGTGAGTAGCGGTGGTTCGAGAGTTTTCAAAGATCGTGTCCAAGATTTTTTGCATTTGGCTCTACCTCATTGATTTGTGTCACACCATGAATCCATGATACAACACTTGTGACATCGCTCTAGCATCTTCATTTGTTAGTGCTCGACAATGAGACGAGCAATAAATCGGGAAATCCCAAAGGAAAGGAAAAAATTGATATAATTCTCAAACGATCGTAACGGTCAATAACGTAACAATACCATCTTGAGCGATGTCTGACAGTGAACCTGATGTCAGACGAGCAACTACTTAACCGATCAAGCTCACCATGGTTAATACCATCAGCGCCAGGTGCGAGGAGACCAGTGATGTTTTGGGCGGTGGTATGGTATTTGACCCCATGAAACCATGTTTCACCAACCGCAGCTGACGCCAGCCGGTTGCTGAAACTGGATTGGTGACCTGTTCGTTACAATCACGGAGTTACTCACCGGCCAATATCGTACCCATCTGGCACGATATCATGATTCTCTAATATGGGCTAAGGGTGGCGTTCAGCTGTGCAACAAAACCCTGTCGAATTACACAACCTCCTCTTGAGACACGCTGGTACATCAAGTGAGCTACTAGTAGATCAATATACAATTTAAGGATGCTTACGCTAGGAATAGAGCTCCACTGTCCGCCGCAGTGCCGTTCTGTACGAAAATACTGGACGAATGTTATCGCCACCCCAGATCACTAGTCAATAAGTTTACCGAAAATGATTTCCTCCGATGAGGGTCTCGAGACACGTTCCGCCTCCTGTATTTCCATAATCTTGGCGAAGTTCAATAGTTTGATTGACCCATCCGTTTCCATCTCCCAAGTCGGCTGACATATAACCACCTGAGTGAATGCCGAAACATTCCTCAGAACTATCACGAGCAAATAAGTAAGACGCAGTTCACAATTTTTTCTATGCTTACAATCCAATAGCACGGGCAAAATTGATAGCTCCGTGAAGTGTGAGGACGTCGGGAGAGCTAAGTCCAGAGATGATGACCTAAATTTCTGAGGTCAGTCAGGTTATACATTAGGCGAGGGCGTCACGGTGATGAAAGAGAAATACATTCATAGGTTCACCGTATCCATCGCCAGCATTCATGAGCATCGATCCACCTCCGGCAGTCGGGTTATAATAAGCAACACCACCCCGCTTGTCCATCCAAGATGATGGCACTGGAATGAGTGCTAGATATGGCATCACAAAACCAAGTAAGGCATTCATAAGATGCATCTTGTTGGTGGATGATGAACAACGTCGATTCTTATGTGCGGATCAAGAGAAATGGGATATAACTTAACATGACACACCTCATTGGTTTTATACGCACTAGCTCGAAGGTGGGAATGACATGCGGAACTCAGGTTAGGTTAGCCAGCAAATGCAGTTGCCAGTGGTTCTGCAATTATACCGAACCACAGTGCTATTGGCATGGCTATAAGACAACCATTTCATTTGTACACGAATAATTTGTGCCCACACGTGCATTTATTTCCATGGATCCAAAATCAAATCTAAGGATTTGTTTCAATATATACATATCACATAATCATAACCTTACCAGGACGACCGAAGTCCGACAGACAGATTGGCCGCGGATTTGATGCCGCAGGATGCGGACAAGAAGCTCGTGGCGAGGCCTGGGCCAACTTGACCCTGGGCCGAAGTCCACGTAGCTGGGGTGAAGAAGGGCATTCAAACTTTGGAACTGGTGTCGAGTAGTAATTGATATGATGTAGAATCTGCGAATGAAGATCTCTCTAATGAGCACAAAATCATTTTTTAAGATGTAGATGTCTATGGGCGCAAGAAAAGCATGATGGTTCGACATGTTGCCATCAATTGAGGCAATCTTGCGGTTAACTTAAAGACAATATTTCCTTCATAACTAGACCATCAACACCAATCCAGGTAAGACTGTCAAAGCGTTCTGTGATATGGGACTTAAGCTGCTAGTCGGTGTCACGTTTGAATTTCTCCTACTTCTGAACTTCTCATCAACTACAGACTCCATATATGGAAATATGTTATCGCAGTCCTTGAGCTCGCTTCAAGGAGTCAAAGTTCGAGTTATCCTGGGCTGGGACTGAGTACTGAGCTAAAACAGATCATCGTCAAGGAAAGTAGTCAGTGCACCGTTGTACGGCACATTGGCGCTGGACACTTGTTCACGACAAAGTCCGCGTTGCCTCCGCCATTCAGCTACTGATCTGCCAGGGACTCTGAGCTCCGCACTCATGGTTACCACTAATACTGTAGTGACTGCAGATTGATATACTTTTATGACATGAAAATGATTACAGAGACAAATGACTGACTCAACCTTGTCCGGAACATTAATAATTTTTGCTGGCATGTTTAATTTTCAAACCACCTTGACCTAAAAAGTAGCGTGACAACAAGTGTCACATCCGCAAGTAAGTTCAGGTTTCGGTGAAGGCTGGATCGTTCTTTGCATAAGACTACCTACAAACGACTTGCCACTCAGTCAGATCGCACAGTATTGGATGTTTTAAAACCATTGCTATTTTTCAGTTTTACCACCGTCTTGGAGCTCAACGAATATTGTGAATATTTTAGGCCCTCACAGCTTTCGCACATCTTGTACGTATGTTCTTTCCTTGTTCTTTCCTCGCCTCATTCGGTCATTTGATAGCTACAACTCCACAAATCTTCTGCATCTCTTACTTCCTAGGATACAGATTTTTTTGTCCAGAATTTTGCTCCGTATTTTTGGGGGCTTGTAGCTAGTAAAGCATCCCCACACAGCATGTCTGAATCACCCGATGGAACAGACTCTGTCGAAGATTTGAACGATGATGGGCAACTGACCATCCGGATTCCCAATCCTAAAATGTTCATGGCTCGTCAGTCGCAATGGAAAGGACGCAGAGGGAAGCCACGGTGTGATCACTGCCGGGTGAATAACTTGAAGGTGTGTCCCAGCTTGCCACTGACCTCTCCAAAAATGGCTAACGGCTTGGTAGTGTGATAGGGTTCTTCCAACTTGCAATCATTGCTCATATGCGAATGGGAGGGACTGCGAATATACTCCTTTACCAACACCTGCTCACCGAGGAATCCCGCGGTGCGATCGTTGTCGTCTCAGAAATATGAAGGTAAGTTTATGCTTTGATCAAATAAATGTGTGCATCTTATTTATCTTTCGGAACAAGTGTGACCGTAACTTGCCGGTTTGCAACCATTGCGCGGAAGAAGAGAGTGCTACCGAGTGCAACTATACTCCTAAGAAAAGGCATAAAGTTCCATCCGATCATGGTATGACGCGGGACAGGCAGATGGCTCCCTATGGCGCTAAGACGGCGTCTTTCCTCGTCTCTGACGTACCATCGCCAGAGGAGCACACCACCTTCACGCACAATGATCCCAACGAGTCTAGAGACGGCCATAGTTTTTATGGACAGAATGTGGCGTCATCATCGCGGAGTTGTGGAGCATCAGATTCATCCGCGTCACATGTTAGGGGTGGCTCCCAAGAGGGTGAACCTTCACTCCATTCGCATTTGGGTCGATTCACTCCTGACTACCATGGCCAAGGATGGCCCTCCACTTCTAGTTCAGTGCCTCGAAAAAATATTCCACGCACCCAGCCTAATAACTCAATCTCGTTCATTTCGCATTCCTTTCCTTCTGACCAAGGGACGGTTGTCACAAAGTCCCTCGTTGAATCCTGGGTACATCCGTCGTTTGCGCCTTTGCCTGACGTGGTTTCCAAGCGGATCGGTAACGTCAATTCTGTCGAAATGCCCAGCCGAGAGTCCTTTGAGGATAGCCTTGCACAATTCCTCCACGATTTGCCGCAGGAGCTTCGTGAAACTGCTGCCTTTTCACCGAATATTTACGCCGCCACGTCGCATGCGTTGTCAAAAGGCAGTTTGGATGGTCTTTCGGATCGGCTGCGCATGTGGCTAACAATTCATCATGTACGACTGGGATCTGAGAAATATCACCTTCTCCTGGTACCACGGGACTCTTTTTTCCACCTCGAGGCAGCAGAAGAAGAGGAACTGAGGAAAGAATATATTGGACACATAGACAACTGCGGAAAGACTTCTTCAAAAGTTGATGCTGTTGATCACGATTTCGGTGGTTTTGAGTGGACGAGAGCTTTTGAACGCATTCCCGTACAAAACCAAATTTACGATATCCTTGTCTACGCTCATCGAGCTCATGGCTCATCTTCTTCGATGCTCTTTGAGGCAAGGCGTATGGGAATGGTATGTGTTCTTTTGTTTTGACTATCGATTTATCCAATACTCCATAGGCTACTATAACCTGGCCGATGGTCGAAATGTTCATTCGTCTATGTCCCTTGTGCAACCTGCGGAGCAAGTCGGCTCACAGTGTGAAACTCGAGCCTGCTTATCCCCCATACGACACGGATCGGATTAGCCAATGATTGTCGTCAATATGGATACACGATGATATCTAAGGTTGGCCTTCATGCGTTGTATCACGATGACAGGAAAGTATATCTTAAGGAAACTGCGCGGTACTTGTTTAGCAGGCACGGCATGGTGGATCGCATTTTTGGAAATTTAAACCGTGGATAATGGATGATTAAGTCTCTACCGTAGGTCTAGAATAAATACGTACATACTGTAACAATACTGCCAGGTACACTATCCCGAACATATCTACCGAAATCGCTGCACTAGAATTGTAATATCGTCCATCCATTTATCTTCCATTTCCAAGGTCAGATTTCGGGAAACAAGCTCTGTGTTATCTCCGCCAACAGCATCCCGCAGGAGCCTGAGTGCTAAATTGCGTTGCAAATCCATGTCCGTCGTGGAGTGCATGTGATGTCCAACCAAACCCACCCAGCGGTCTGCCATTTCTTGGTCCGATAATTGAGTATCGTGATTGTCATACAAGTCCTGCAGGCCATCAGATGACAAGATAAGGACTATTTCGTGTTGAGAGGCGTCGAGGGAGTGGTGATAGACCTCAGGGAGGTCGGATATATATGGAGGAGTAATAATACGACTGGCATACTGTGCTGCCTGATGCGGCGGTAACCAGTCTTGCAAGTGCGACGCAAAAACGCGGCGAGTGTAAACTGAAGGAACCTTGAGCCAAGTGTCCCCCAACGCTAGCACAGGGTCTCAGGATTAGGACATGTTATGCAACATATTTCAATTAAAGAAATACCTCGGGTCGGAGCCAGATATCCGAGTACTCTGTTGTCACACACACAAGCTTGCTCTGATGGATGCTCTTGTTGTATGCGCCGACTTTCCAAGGAATTGTTACAATTATGTACAGAATTGACGATCATCGCGGACCATTTCCCAGATGGCAAGGATCTGCTGCCAAGAACTGCGACAACGTCAGGAAGGAGATATGAGATGATAAGGACTGCACTTTACCCGCGATGGAATCTCCCAGATTGAGAATCCATACATTTTTCTTCAGTGGGTCGGATAAAGCCAAAAGTACCGTCGAGCCTTGAGTGCAACGTGTCGATACAGCATTCCATTCAGAATAACGATGTGAGATGTGTTGGTTGACTTGGACGTCGCTCATTTTTGTAAGGTGATCATGAGGTAAGAAGTCCAAAAGGTCTGAACGAATAGACTGGTCTAGACGCCTGACTGCACTACACAGTACCTCCGAAACGAATTCCGGCTTCAGGGATGTGGTAGGTACGCTCTGAAGAAGAGCTTGCAGTGACGTCCTGACCATCGAGGGAAGCCGCTTGTGGACATAATTTACAGTGTCATGGCCGCAATGACCTACAAAAATTCGGCCGTTAGTTCTGCAAGGGGTTACGTATGGCGTTCATAAAGAATCTAGAATACCATCATAGATTGCCGTGAATTGCCAAACTCCGCCAGGGAGCTCCCACTCCTCAATGCTGTACCGGTCTTGATTGAGATCGGCGTAAGCCGCACATGGCTGAAAAGTGACGCTGTCTACAGATGTTGATGAGGTCGCATTGGACATGCGATGCAGCTCAACATCAAGTGCAGCCTCTGGCAGCATGTGATATGTCCATCGTTCCTTTCCCCCCCGTCCGAGATCTGTCGTATAGAAATCCTTGACTTCCTCAAGAGCCCGGAGATTTTCTGTGGACGTGGCCGCTTGAAGGTTGACCATATTGTAAACCATCGCTGGTGTGAAGTGCTACCGCTTAAGCAGGAGCGGGAATTTGGGACATTGAAGCTAAATTTTTTTGGATGAATTTATACGCAGATTGATGCTTCTGATACTCCTGAGGTTGGGGCATGTGGCAATGGATTCAACCCCGAAGACAGTTGGTCACGAGAATATTTCGACGTCCTCCTCGGTCGACAATATTAGGAACTCAACGACGGATAATCCAGAACTGGGAAACCTAAGAGGCAATAGGCCTCGGCCCGCCGACTTCAGCACACGATGGCTGCTAGCGCGGTATTATCACGCATCCACGAATAGTAGCCAGATTAGTCCAAAATGCATAGACGCTAATTGGCCCAGGGCCACGCCGGTCACCCTCTCTAGCGTAGTGCGTCATTTCGAGACCGGAAACTTATGCGGACTCCCAGTGAAGTATCATGAGAGTATATGGTTGTCGTATAGATGGAAATGAAATTTCTCATGCCACAATCGGCCTCCCAAACTGCACTCGGGTTCTGGCGATTAAAAATGTGAGCAATCAAGAACTTTGTTCTGACACTTACATACTACTAGTGTGCAGCGGAACGCTTAGCATCCAGCGACCGTGGTGTTTTGTTCTCCAAATCTATCTTGGATCTCCCATGGGCATGAGCAATATCCCATGATGGCGCTTCGGTATACGGACATTGCCGACAACCAAATACGCATTAGGACAGCATTAGGAGTTAGATCTATTATATCAGACACCAGGAACCTTCAAAGTTTATGCCCTGAATATGCCCTGACCTTGTGAATCGAGAATTGTGCACCTGACAGTTCATAACAATTCAGGTAATGATGATCAACACCATCATGTGTACAAGGTGGACAAACGGTAATTCGAAATCTGGGTCGTATAGCGGAAACGAAGGTAGCAAAAAGTAGATTGACAGGAAAGTACGAGTGCATCTAGATAAGAAAGACAACTTCAGCGTACAACCTAACACCACCGAAATGACATCTTCATCGAAGCTCGAAACTCGCAAACGCAAGATTGTAACCACCAAATTGATAATTGATCTTGTCGGTTCTCTTGTACAATATGCGATCATTTTGTCGACTCCCATCACCCGTTACCGAATCACCAGAAGGACATGACACAGGGCGCTGAGCTGTCAGAGCAGACTTGAAAGTCCGCTGAGCAGCTTCAACGGCAGTCTCACCCTCGTCCTCCTCGGCATTGTTGTTGGCGTTGGATATGAAAAGGGTCAGGCTGAGTCTTCCCGGCTGAAAGATGTCGACGACGCGTCTGATCAGCGTATGTAAATCGGGGATATTTTTGGCCGAAGAAGACGGAGAAGTGGACAGTGGCACGTTGCACTCGAAGCTGGCATATGACCAGCCTTCTTCAGGAGTCACATGGATTGTGTAGTAGCCCTCCCCGCTGTAGCCATCCTCAATTCCGTCGCCCCATTTCAAGAGAGCGTTCGAGGAGTAACCACAGGGGTCGAACGCATAAGCATCCAATGTAGTAAGGTGAGGCGGGAAAAGATCTGAAATTCCGATGGTAGAGGACAAAGTCCTCCCAATGATTGACGGAGACTCCGATGGTGCACCTTGTACTGGAAGAGGGAAGAAGAAGGACTCGCGAGCCTTGTGAGAAAGGTTACTCATGAGGATCTCAATTGTGTAGTCCTGCGTGAATGGTGTGTCGGTTTCAACATTTTGAAGGGTCTGGTTTGTCTCATTCTCCTCCCCATTCTCGGCCTGAAGAGGTGACAACGAAAAGGAATCGGGAGAGCTTGGAGTAGTCTCCCCATTCGCGCCATATTGTCCAGGGGTCGTTAAGTAAAGCAGCCAATGGTCTCCATTGACTTTGCCTACAGTGTAAGCGGCTCCATTTGGAAATATGGCGTCAAGGAATGACACTTCGTCCTTCCACTCTCGATGCGGACCGAGTTGGCGCTCAGGGAACATGAAGGATTTACGTGAGTAGAAGCATCGATAAACCGATGGAAGCGAGGCAAATTTATGCGCGATCTCGAGGATGCGCGGAAGGCCGAGGAGGTTTAGTGTTGTGCCGCATGTCTTCAGGATGATGCGATGTGGGAACACAAACAGAGACGATTCGCTAAATTGAAGAAAATGAGCGATAACGATCTTCAACTGTGAAAAGGTATTAATTTAAGGGCCCTTCTAGCCACACAAGAAATAAAAAAGCGGGCGATGACCAATTCACATACCTCAAAAGATAAGCATCAGTTTCTTCGCCCTCAATAACACTGAGGACCTTGCATTTGACGATGTCCAGCATGTCCTCCCAGACTTGCTTTGGAACATTCCTCAGGCCTATACGGCCATTTTTTGGTGCATGTGCATCTGGCACACGAGCAGGGGAAGGAGCGAACCAGATTTCCAGTAATTTCTCTGGGCCTTCAAAAGGCGTCGATGTGTATGGGAGGTGGTAGTCACCAACGGCCATCGATTTCAGGAAGGGAGAAGAAACGGTTGCAGGATCTTGGGTGCTTTAAGCTATCGAGTTGCATCAGGAGTGGATTGGGAACAAGTAAGCTGAAGAAAATCTTTTAAAGCTTTGGACTTAAGCTCAGTATTCGGTGTTCGGCATTTTCCATTCAATCGAGTCATGATCTTATGTACGATTTCTTATCTGATCTGGCCAGCCTGGCTCCGGCTAGATCTTTCCTACTCGGTGCTCTCTCCCTCAATATAATTCATCGTCCTTGCTGTTCATCCCATCGGATATCTCCAGATGGGCCCATCGAATGGAATAGTTTGCAGTCAATATCACTTGGTAAGTAACAATTTGAGACAATGCCACGTAACTTACCGCTGTCCTACTAGCAGACTCCACACTTGAAAAAGGGCCATGCATCACGCACCAACCTTAGCCTATTATTAGTAATAACTGAAGACAAGTCGTGCCCACAATGGGTCCTATTACTAATATTGTCAGCCTCTTCGGTTTGAATTCGAGTGATATTGCCAGGTCTTGCGTCCGGATCCACTCGCCTATTACAACCTTAGCAGAGATAATACAATGAAACACATAGGAGATACGACAGCTTCAAGGCATAGGCCTGCAGCAAGCCTGCAGTCCTTGAGAATTTGAGAAGTGTTTCTCGGCACCGGCGTTCTCGCTGCTAGTAAAGATCCTCCAATGCCTCTTCCTGACCCTCGGGAACAATGGTAATTCCTTTTGGAGTGAGCACGGCAGATGCGGTGCTTGTTCTCGGAATACCTGGTCTCCGCACTTCCGTTTGGAGTACGACCCGTAAACTTCGTAACGCACTTCTTTCTCGCAGCCGACCGAGCGTGGAGTCAAACTTGCGGCGCGAACCGACTTGATGAGCATCAAGCGCGAGAAAGATGCAAAGATTCAAGTACTGGTACGTGAGTGCCCAGTCTCGGTATTGTACGTCGTATCTCTGGCTGGCCACCTCAAGTCAATAATCGCCCCACAAGACAACTTGTCTTATAACTACTGCCTAGATGAGTTAGTTGAATGCTTATTTTGAATGAGCCATTAGGTGTCTGCCTGACGCGCCTTCAAAGATAGGTTACATGCAATATCTCCAATTGGCTGTGTACAAATATAGCTCTAGTTTGAAATTAGCGCCATTGGCAATGAAGGGGGGCGCGATTGCCGTGCAAGTAGTATGTGACTATGGTCTGAGTGGTGTGAATAAAATAATGTTGCAGTCTGCCTCTCACCCAGATCCGCCGTTCGGCTGATTTTAATCCTTTCTTTGGATCCTATCCCTCATATCGCGTGCTGCTCTCCTCGCGCCCTCACTACCCGCCCACCCTCTTGTGCGCAGCCAGCCCACCAGTCTAGGAGTTAGAACGGCTGTCAAACCAACTCTGACAGGCAAAAATAGCGTTTTGTGGATGGTGTAAGCCAATACCAAGGTGGCATATAAACCCTCGCGGCTCGCATCTCCCGCAGAAATGCCATCCATTTCATCCCGCCCAGGTTCTGGTGGCTTGCTATGGATGAACCCGATAGCGATCTCTTTGATGTAAGCGGCGGCAGACGCGACCTGCTCGGCACCCAACAAGTTAATTCCAGCAAACGCGACGGCGAAGTCCAGTGTAGAGAGGACGATGTACACCCCAAGGGCATACCATCCATAAGATTTGATGAGGTGTTTCAGCCTTTGAGAGAGGGTAGCGTTTGGAGGTAACTGTGATGCTGGATCGTTTTGAGGTGGTGGAGTTGACGTAAGGCGAGCAGGGACATGATGAAACAGCCTCGGGCTCGACAAACGAGGAGAGCCGGTCAGGGACATTGCGGGTACCGGTCGAGCACTTAACCGCGATGATATTGGAAGTATGGGTGCAGAGACTCGGAAAAGCGGCAAGCGTGGTAGTACACGTCTTAGCATGGTTTGGGTACGAACGGGTCCTACAACAATTTCAGTTGATTTTTCTGCTAGAAAGTAGTTGCATACTCTAGTAGAATAAGGGCTGTCCGAGGTCGAATGAATGGTTTTAACGATGAACAATAATAAATCAGCACGAGGAAGGGCTGAAAATACTTGTAGAAGTATGAAACACGCAACTAAGCATGAACAGCCTGATCCGAACTTCCAAGTCCGCAAGTAAATTGCCGAGGCGGCACGAGCAACTCTATCTATAACCACAATGTCGATGGCGAGAGCGAGCCTGCTCTTGCGCCGAAAGCACACAGTCGGGAGCGTTTCACTCATTCAGCGGAGATTCGCATCGCACGATAGTCATGCTCATGATGAGCACCACGATGACACCCATTATTCACGCGAAGGTATGCTGTTCCGGTCGCATCCATGAACAAAGTCACGACTCATTTGCGCATTCTAATTAGCTGGTTTCTCTACACCTTTCTGGCGCAACACGGTTCTGCTTTCTCTGCTTGCAGTCGGGTTTTACAAATGGGCACCGTCGCCAAACCAAGACGTATATCTGACTAGGTGGCTTGCTCAATACATGACACCGAGTGAAATCTGGGCAGCTATCAATGAGAAGCACTTGTTGCTATCACAAGAAGCTTCCGACAATACCATTTTGCAGGCCGATGCAAAGAGGCCAAACGTGCACCGCTATAGATATCCTCAGTGAGCGACTTTGATTGGACATGCGTCGTGGTATATGACTGACGTTGTACTGGATCACGATCAAATAGAATTCTAGATACGGGCTCTCCTCACCTACAGCCAGTCGGGCGCGTTGCCGACATGAGTTCAACTACTGTAAGATCCGGATGAGAAGCAATAGAGTAGAAGTGGGCACTGCAGTGCTCGGGTTTAGTTGATCCTCTCGATTGCTGTGTAAAATTTTCTGGATACATTCTTCCAGTTCGGAGATGGGTGCACAGACTCGGAAATAAGCTGCGAGTTTCTAATTTAACGGTCTGCGTGAGGATTTCGTGAGGCAGCCAAGGCAATTATAAAGTCCAGTCAGAAGTGTGGTACACCGCCTAGGTCCATGACCTGGTCCACGTGGACGTGATGGTTTATTGGAACGCGTTTTGATGGGAAGATTCAAAGTTTCAAACTGTCTTTCCTTTCAACGTCGTTGGGCTGACGCTTCAACTCTGGTTTTCTGTAGAGCACTCTAGGTTCCATCAGGGTTTATAAACCCTGGAACAATACCGTGAAGACTACTGATACCCAAAATGCATTCGCAGTCATCAAGTTCGATACGATGGCCCTCGATATTCTTCCTCGCAACCCTTCTCGCTAATCCCGCGTTCGCGTCACTACCAATGGTCGATTTCAGTCGTATGGGTCAAGTAGGCCTTGCAGGTGCATTTGCGGGTCTCAGTCTATTCAACAATGCTACAACTGTCACATTTGACCCTTCTGTGTCTTCCTTACTCGCTCGCACCGGCGAGGGCGCCTTAACTACGCTTGGCACTACGAATGCAGGCGGCTCAATTCAATCAGGTTGCGCTATCAATGAAATCTTCTACTTCGCCGGATCCTTCTCATCTATTGGCAATACATCCGTATCCGCCAGCAACATCGCGTCATACACGCCTTCTTCTGGCGTATTTGCTGCGCTCGGCTCAAATGGTCCTAACGGTCCAATATACTCGCTTTATTGCGATGCATCCACCAGCCAGCTATGGGTGGGTGGCTACTTTACGTCACCCGGTTCATCTGTAGCTATATGGAACACCAAGTCCAACTCTTGGTCCGCACCCCCATTCAAAGGTTTCATAGGTGATGGCGGAGAAGTCTTTTCCATAACTTCTAACGCCTCAGAAAGTAGTCTCTTCTTTGCCGGTTCATTCCTCACTTCCTTCGCCGCGAATGCCACTGCACTAAATAACACCAACAATCCTAATATTCCTTATTCTCCTGGGGCTACGCCGTTCTCTTCATCGCTCGTTCCCGTTCCTCTTGAAGGCGCTCAAATATTGGGACAGCCATCATCATCTAACCCTCAATTCAGCAACATTTCGAATATCCTGTGTCCTGCTGGTCCGGATGGACCTGGCAACACGTGGTTGGCTGCGAACGGAAATGGCGCTGTAATTACTGTCCGTGACTTCTCGTCTATCAATGCCTACGGTGTTCGCCTTGGCAACACGTTCCAGAGTGGATTTGGTACGACGACTTTCAGGTACGTGTTTTTCGACAGACAGATGAGGATAATTTGTGATCTCATTGTGCGTCCGTTAGTGTCACATCCATTCCAGACAACACAGTACAGACTTTGTCTTATGTCAACCCATCAACGGGACAAAACATGACATGCACAAACGCCTGTCCTCTGTCGACCGACTCATCAATCTTATACCAGGACTTCATTTTCACCGCTCCGGTGACGTTGACCGGTATACAGATCACTCTGTCGGGTTGGACGGGTGAAGCTCCCGGTTTACACATGTTACAGCTGCTGTCCTCTGGCGCATTCGCATCTAGCAACGGGAATATGAAATCCTGCTTTTCACCTAATCCATCCAACACCACTAGTACAGACCAGTGGACCACGAAAGATGCTGTCACCAATATCCCGGCAACACTCCAAACCGTCCTAGTTTCCACAGTAGCTGTTGGCACATCCCCCTCTCAGGCTCCCAGTTTTACCTGGCAGCCGTACGTCTCTGCCTCTGGCCAGTATGACGTATACCTTGTCATTCCGGGTTGTGCAGACTTCCAGGACTGCCCCCTCCGTACATCTGTCCAAGTCACTGTCTTTCCAGGCGGCGGAAGTCAACCCTGGGTTTCCACTGTTTCACAGCAGGTCCAGTCCGATACGACCACACTTGTCTATAGTGGTCCTATCGTCCCCTCGTCCACAGACTTCGTGACCACCATATCCATGACACTTGCGAACAACCCTGAAGGGACTGGTCAGGATGGGCAGTACGAACTTGTCGCCGGTAATGTTGCACTGGTGTTGACGTCGGCCAATGTGGCATCCGCCGTTGGGTCTGGGTCGTCTGGATCCAACACGGCTAGCAGTTCCCAGCATGGTTTTGGTTTCTTTGAGTGGCCATTGAGCTCTAGTGCGAGCATTGATGCTACCGGAACCATTCCCAACACAAGCGAGACTTCTTTGGACATGATATCCATTGATCTCTATAACGCCCTGGGAGCTACGACTTCTACCACTACGTCCGTCACAGCTGTCGCACAGCACCCCTCTGGCACTGTTTACCTTGGTGGCAATTTCCAGCTTATCTCTGGCTCGACCAGCGGCGTCTCAAATATTGTCGCATTCAAGAGTGGATCCTTCATTTCCCTTCCTAATAATGGTCTGAATGGGCCTGTGACCTCCATCGTATTAAGCGGCAACGAGCTCTACGTCGGCGGCTCTTTTACCGACACCAGCACAGCTTCCACGCAGGGCAAACTCAATGGCGTCGCTATCTACGACATCAGCTCTAATTCGTGGAAGACCATGGGCGCAGGGGTTAATAGTGTGGTCAATAGCCTTGCGCTTGCCAATGGGCAAATCGTGGTCGCGGGCAATTTCACCGAGGCCCTTAATTCGTCGGCTGCTGGTGCTCCCGTTGGTGGTTTAGCCACCTGGAATATTAGCACCGGTTCGTGGGTGAACAGTGGTGGATTTGTAGTGGGCAACATGACGTTCATCGGCAACGGTACTTTGCCTGTTTCGGGTCAGAAGCAAACACAGTTCGTCGCGGGTAATGTGCGTACTATGGCAGAGTACGGTTCCAGCGGCCTTGTGATGTTGTCCAGTGGTGGAAGCACAGGCCCTCTGGTGACACCTATGGGTATCCAGCTCACTAGCAGCGTTGCGAATGTATCTTCCCCGGCCACCGTAACGAAACGTCATTCCCACGTCCGTCGCGGACCATCTGCATGGATATCTCACCTCAATATTGGAACCTTGTTTACTCGCCAGAGCGCAACTTCAAGCGTCCTGCCGCCCTCCCCGCCCGCTCCTGCTCCCGCTGTCCTTGCTGGGGCATTTTGGACGAATATTTCCACTTCCCACCAGGTAGCCATAATTGGAGGCAACTTTTCGTTCTCTTCCTCCTCTACGACTTCATCCGCCGTTGCCATCTATGATCCCATTGCGTCTTCAATATCTGCTCTCGCTGGCGCTCAGATCAATGGCGTCGTTCGCGCTGTTTATGTTGATCAGAAGCAACAGCTTTTCGTTGGCGGTGAATTCAACCTCACTGGAACCTCGGCGAATGGATTGGCTCTTTATGATCTATCTGCTCAACAGTGGGATACATCATCCATGCAACCATTGCAACCCTCTGCGGGATCTTCGGTCATCGTTCACTCGATAACGTCGTCGATGTATAAGTCTGATGCTGTCATTGTCGCTGGTTCGTTTGCGCAGGCTGGTTCTGTGTCTTGCCAAGCGATCTGTCTATTTGATACCACCTTGAATCAATGGAGTTCGCTCGGAAGCGGTATTCAAGGAGATATTTCGTCTGTCTCATATGCAGGAGTAAGTGCCGTTCTACGGTCTTAGCTGGTAACATGTTATTGACTGGGCTTCGGTAGAACAACCAAGAAATCCTGATTGCTGCTGGTTCTATCACATTATTGGGCGGATCAACCACCAATGTCGCACAGTATAATTTTGCGAATTCCACATGGGCCCCCATTGGCAACAGCGCTGAAATTCCAGGACCAGTTACGGCAGTGACGGTCAACAATGGCAACTCTTCCAGCATCTTTGCAGCTGGTCGGTGAGTGGCACGTTGTTACTGCTCATAAGCGCATTGTCTGACTTATCTTGGTCTTCAGCACCGCTGATGGTTCCTCACCGTTCATGATGTTCTGGGATGGCGTTTCTTGGAGTAGTGTTGGATCTTCGCTTCAGGGCACTACCAACATTTCCCAGCTTGTCATGGTTCCCTTGCTGAACACGCACTCAGCTAACAGCATCATTGAATCTGACCGGATGTTGATGATCTCGGGTGCACTGTCCGACTCTTCGTTCGGTTCTGCGTCCTCTGTCCTCTTTGATGGCTCTTCATTTATTCCTTTTATGGCCACTGTAACTGCTCAGGGAGCGTTAGGTTCAATTTCTTCACTGTTCTATTCACTCGCAAACTTCAGCTTCACTCAACAACGTAAGTAACTTTTATGTCTTCTCGAACCATAGCTCATGGATCTCTTACAGAGTTCCTCGCAACTGGTATTGTCATTCTCATCTCCATTGCCATCGCAGCTGGGGTTGTGTTCCTGTTGGCACTCATCGGCATTCTCTGGACCCTACTGTCTCGTCGCGATGATAGAGTAGCCAAGTATAATGCCAGCGATGATGACGACGACGATAATTCACTTCAACACCGACCATCGTCATTGTTAGAGCACATCAACGCGGCTACACGAACAACGATTCTTGGTGCTCCGGGCCCATTAATTATGGCCGGCGCTGAGAAGGATGAGGCCGCGAGAAAAGCCACTATTGCAGAGTCTGATCCATTTGGACCAGACGGTAGCAATTACTTGCGAGCTGAAACTCCCTCAGACGCGGTCGTGGGTACGATGGCTGCCGAAGAGGAGTTCACTCGCCCTGCACACGCTCGCTACTCGTTCGATGGGACGGGTGAGGGCGAACTACCCTTGACGGCTGGGCTCGAGGTAGAAGTGTTAGATGATCGGGATGTTGCGTAAGAGATAACGTTAAGCCTTGTGGTCCCTACGCTCATATTCTTTCCAGGTGGTGGTATACGCGAAATCCACAAACAGGCCAAGAGGGCGTGGTGCCCGCGGCTTATCTGTATTGATTGGTTTCCTTCTCGTATCTTGTCTTCTTGCTATCGGTCGTACATCATTATACCCTACTTAACCAAGATCGACCTTTCGGTCGCTCTTTCAAATCATTGATATTATAGCATTATTTTCTCATGTTTCCGCCTTCTAGGGACGTTTTCATGGGACAAGATAAAAGGAAATAGTGGTTTTGGAAATGCCAAAGGAATATCATGCATAGTTTACCATGCACAATGAAACTCTGTGTTTTCACTGAGGATGAGAGTGAGCGACAATGAAGGTTAGTCAGGTACAAAACACACCTGCAGAAGTGGGTCCCGGAAATGCTTCTGGCTGTTGTGTATGAAACCTACTCGCGTCTTGAAATCTTCCCTACGCTTCTGATCTCTGAACTCTCGTACATGCCTCCCTGCCTCTCTTGCCTCACCACGATTCCTCGCTTTCACAGTCTCCATTCCTTGCCCATGTGCTCCAAACCCACCCTTGCGGGGTACAAGGGCTGAATTCTTGTCTGCGAGCAATCTGCGGACAAGTGCGATTCCGGAATTGCGGTCTTCATTACTCTGGACGCGCGTAGGCTGCAGGGACTGTGCGTAATAGCGCTTCATCGACCGATGGCCGATGCGTGCACCTGATGGGAGTACAAGTTCGTACTCGGTATCACCATAGGTGATCTGGTTCTCCGGTATGCTTTCATCAGAATCTGATTCAGAATTAGGAGGCTCTGAAGCGGCCTCATCGACAGCCTCTTCAGCATCTTCGCTATCATCGTCAGCGTCCTCCCACTCCTCGTCCTCCGCGGGCGGCTGTTTAGACTTCTTCTTTTGCGTGTCAGCGGGATATGAAGTTGTGAAATCGTAATAGTCTGACACCTCAAGTCGGTCGTCTTCGGAATCATAGGCGATCTTGCAATGAGCCTTATCTAGCATGTGTTTCCGCACGGCCCCGAGCGTCCGTAGCTCACGTCCCCTGCCGTTGCAGTAAATGCAGACATTTCCAACTGCAATCTTCTCACCAAGGTATGTGATGAGGCCAGGGAGATCGACGAGATAGTCGGCATCAGGGACGAAAAAGGAATGCGAAGAAGACATGTGCGTTAGATTGTCTGAAAGCGTGGACGAAGTATGCGTGCAGAAGAGGCAGTGTGCTGGAGAAAGACGTGAGCGGGCAGCAGCTATCTTGGCGTCTATGCTTTCGTTGATGTCGCCCTCGGTCGTGGTCGCGGGCACACCGAGGGTCGAGTCTTTGGGTATGGGAGTTTCGGAGATGACAGGGAGTGTGGATGATGGTGGGGGATCTACAGGGGCGCTAGGAACTTCGTCTGGCTGGGGTACTGGCTGACTTTGCTGTGAGGGGGTCTTGAGCTCGTTCTCTTTGTGCTTCTTAGAATTTATGTGGGATCTATATGCATTTTCTGTTGTGTATGTTTTCCTGTTCGTATGTCAGAGAGCTTCGATTCAAGAACTATATCGAGAAGATGATATCAACGTAGAAGAAATAAAAAGAAAGCGGTTGTTCTGATCAGAAAGAACGTACCCGCACACCTCACAGGTGCTCCCCTTCAGTGAGGACATGATCGCGGTCTCTTGACGCCGCTCGAGCACCTTTTGATTGAATATAGTAACGCTAACTGGTGGCAGGGATGCGACGCGACGCTTCATATTGTACCTATGGTGGTCTGAGCGGTAGTGCGTGCCTGTGTGCCCATGCATTAATTCATCAGATCAGGAGGGGAGTGCCAGGACATACGCTGCTCCTCCGCGGAAAGAAAGGCTATCGAGCATGACAGACAAGTAAACAGGGGTTGCTCGTTAGCTGGATCCATGGATGTTTAGTTTCAACAGGTGTGGTACCCGTCAAAAATTATATTCTGGAGGCGTGTGTTATAATGTGACTCAGTGTATGATATCAATCAGCAATAGCACAGCCGCAGCCGATTACTAAGTGGCGGTTGCGCGAGTGAGCACACTGTCGTTCGTAAGTACTTTCTCAGGTTGTTGCCTCCCACTCGGGTTTGCAGGAAATGGCCCATTCATTATCTCCAGAATGCACGCCGTTGAAGCACGAATATGATGCGTGCTTCAATACTTGGTTTGAGGGCTACCTCGAACCAGCTATTGCGAACGCCAATACCAACGGACACTCACAAAGTCAAAGAATTCAGTACTCAAAGCTAAAGAAGGAAGAATACGATCGCAAATGTGGGAGTATCTGGGCGAAATATAAAGATTGCGTGCAGGTAAGCACCAGCTCTTTTCTCTACTACAGGGAATGATTTCCCGAGCAACATTCAACTGAATTCACTAGATACTCTGCTCGTTCGATATTTGATCATGGTTCCTATTACCGTTAAGAAATTGATGCTGATATTTTCCAACATAGAAAGCTGTCACAGAGAGAGGTTTGGGTGAACTACTTAGCCAAGCACGGCAAGAGAACCCGCTTCGCGAACCGCCCCCACCAGATGCATCTGGATCATCATGACGTGCCTGCCAGCTTTACATGTTGTAGCCCCGAGTTTCATTGTAGAGAAGAAATGAACCTTGGTCACGTTGAACCAGCAATTACGACACTGACATTCACTTGCGTGCTGCGTTAAAGAGCAGTTCATGAAACCGAGCAATAGCCTCGCATATCGCGATTCGCACACCATGTGGCGTTGTCCGAGGGTACTGACATACTTGCCGGGTGCATTTTTTCATCGAACCCACTTTTGGTACAGTCAATGGGTGAAGCAGGTCTGCTGTGAGAAAAGAATGCACGTCCCGAGGCGGAGCTATCTGACGATGAGCTGGATAACGTGGAGTTCCACAATCATCAGGGGTCACCAAGGTTTGGTAGTGGGGAAGTGTCGCTGTCGATGGTTGGGTTGCGAGGGTGATAGGGCATTAAGATTTTCCGCGCAAAAAATATTTCATTGTCCTTGATGAGTAGTGCGGTACCGTAGGGCTGGTTTCTCCTAATTGCCAGCAGGACATGTGGCTAGCCGCGAAAAGCCTTGTATAGTGCAAAGCAAGTGTGGGACCTAATGGACCACAGTGCTGGACCTATGGTCTAACTGCCCATAGATATTATGGATGCGCTCCACGAGCGTATTATAGGGTCTGGACAAGCGCGGTCGTATCATCTATCCACCGACAGGGTATCTCCACCGTGAGCATCTGTGCGAGACGGTCTGGGTTATCCACCCCTCCGCCCATCAGCGCGTGTCTCAGGAGCACTAGTGCCGTATTCTCCTTGTCTGCCTCATCGCCGACCTTGGTACCTCTCCTGTCCATACGCTCGCCCAGCATATGGACCCATTGTGTGAGAATCTCCTCCAAGGTACCATTCGTATGTTGGTATAGATCTATGAGACCATCTGAGCACAAGATCAAGAATGACTCAGATGTGTTAGCTGTGGATGGCTGGAGAGCGACATGTTTAATGTCGGCAAGAGCAGACAGGTAGGGCGGCGATTTGTTATGCGGGAGGAAATGTTCGAGTTTTGAGGAGACGGAAAAGCCGGGGACGCAGTTCATGAAAACTCGTGTGGTGTAGGATACCGGAAGCTTGAAGATGTGGTCACCGATGGCTAGATGGTTGTGTGAATAGATATGTTCATGCTCGATGCAGCTTATGGGAGATGGGGATGGGGAAAGTACTCGCCTCGTGTGACGGCGATTGCGCCGAGAACTCTTTCGAATATGATGCATTCAGATTCGTTTGGATGTTCTTTGCGGATACGCGCGACCTCGGCGGGGTTCTTGCCACTGTGGTTTACACTGAGGATCGTTGCATCCCAAGTACCATGAGAAGTTTTAGTCCCGAGCACTGCACATAATATCAACCTGGTATGTTCAAGCGTTGCGGAAAGGATAAGCACCAGCCTGACAATCACCGAGGCTGGCTACCCAGAGATTCTCCTTCTTTGGGTCCACGAGCGAAACGAGGGCAGTCGTACCACGCATGCAGCGCAGGATCGTGAGATTGTTGGGGTTTGTGGGGCCGTTAATGATGGACTTGATTTGTTCGTCTGTGAGGGTGGCGAGGGTTGCTTCATCGGGGAAGAGGTGTTTGACTCCAATAGTTAGGGCGTCATCAACGGCTTGGATAGAAGACTGCAGAAGGGTGGAGACGGCCGAGGGTGCAAGGGGTGCAGTGCCTGCATCGGCCAGAATCTTGGTGAGAGCTGCGTGGATTAACGAGGGGAGCTCCTGAACGACGTAGTCTACGGCCTCTTCCCCTCCGTGACCTGTTATAAGTATCAGAGACAGTTATTTCGAATCCAATTAGGTTGCACATAGTACCGTCAAACACAGCAGAAAACGACCATCCATCCCAGTCCAGGACGACAAAGCGGTCCTGGGAGCGGTCGTCTGGATCTGGGCTTGGCTGCAGGGAGACGCAACCCGTCGTGGTTGTTTTACCGTTGATAACGTGTGCGGAAGCCAGACGTGCAAGCTCGGATGAGATCAAAGGTTCTGGGATAGCACGATAAGTCCAAGGACCATAGCCGGGGGGGAACCCAAGAAACTCGAGCCACGTAGAACGTTGGGGATAGGATGTATATGACATGGTCGATGGGTGTGCTGTAAAGGGGCGTGGTGGTCGCGTCGATTAAGATGCTAGCTATAGAGTATGAGTACTGTCAGCCCCGGATTATACATGTACTGCCGCCATCACTGATGATCCGGATCAACTTCCAATGTGTACATCAGAATAACAGTGAGTATTCGATAACACAACTTTAAACCATCTACATAATACACTCCCAAAAAGACATGCGCTTATATATACACGAACAACAGCAATGAGAATAAATGAAAGCTGTTCAAGAATAACAAGTCCAACGATACTTACGCCTTGCCCTAAATCAGTTTATGAGTGAATACAGCACTGACCACGAATACGGGACTTACGGATAGTGGCAAGCCAAACCGTTCTGCGCGTTTCCTCCTACGCTCCTGTTCCTCAGGATCAACGTTTTCGACAGGTGCTGTGCGCTTCCCTCTACCCTTGGTAACGGGAGCGACAGTTCCAAATCGATCTGCTCGGGCCTTGAGTATGTCGAGATTCTACGGAGCAGATAGTCGTGAAAGAGTAGAAGTCGGTAGATGATGGTTCTCACCTCGCCAGCCTTTTTCGGTTGCTTCTGAATGGGTTCAACATAAGTCGTACCGAAACGAGCTGCACGAGCTTTGCGCTTATCCTCTTCTGACTGCACGGCAGGTGCGGGTACGGGTGCGGGTAGAGCAGCAGCGGCTGGCACAGGAGACGGAAGGTGCTTAAGTAAAAGTTAGAGATGATACATTCGGTTCAAAAAATAGGGCCAACCTGTTCGGATTTCTCAGGCGGAGATGCAGGCTCTACCGTAATGGACTCTTCTACCGTCCAGTCGATTCTATGGAAAGGGTCAGTGTGGGGACACGTGGGTATGGGACGACGTAATACTCTTCTGGAGGAGCGAGCTGTGTGAAAATTAGGATATGAACCTAGGATGAATTAAAAAGAAAAACGCACGAGGTCATCGTCAGTAGATGGAGGTAGTACTGGTTTGGAGTTCTTTTGTTTAGGATGAAGAGTGTGAAAGAGGTCTATAGCAGAAGGGTTTGCTAAAATTTTGTTGATGAGGTCCTGCTTTTTTGCATTTCCTGGAGGTATAGAAGCCTTTGAAAGGATTTCTTTTAGTTCTTGAACTTTTAATGCTTTGCTATAAGATATGATATGAGTGAATTGATGATGAATTTGAATGAATGAGATTGCTTACAGTTTTGTTTCCATGATGCTTGTTTGATTGAAGAAGAGTTTACGTAAAGGAACGTGACAGGATGTGGGGGTGTGACCGTTGTGGATTAGTTTGTTAGAGTCAACGCTTGTGCAAGCAGCCAATCAATGGGCGATCCTGTCGATCAGCTGCTCGATTCCGCTTACCATTACGCAGCTAGTCATCCTACTCATTCTTCTTCTCCCTTTTCTCGTCAATCTTCTGATATTTATAATCATCATTTTTATCATCATTCCCGAAACCCTTCCCCAGGTCCTTCTTCACCCGCTCTCACAACTCATCGCAACTCTCCTGCAGATGACTTATTCCTACATCATCACATCGAACAAGATCAAACTTCAACTCCAACAGATGATCACCAAGTAGATGAGGAACCCCTCTATGTAAATGCAAAACAATATTTTCGTATTCTCAAGCGTCGTGTCGCTCGTGCTCGTTTAGACGAAGTACACAGACTATCAAGGCAAAGAAAGGTACGTTCATTCTAGTCTCATACAACAAAAATTTTATCCTATTTTAGCCATATTTACATGAAAGTCGCCACAAACACGCAATGCGTCGTCCCCGCGGTCCCGGTGGCCGCTTCCTTACAGCAGAGGAAATCGCTGCTCAAAAGAACCAGGTCGCCAATGCTCGTGACATTGTAGACGACGACGTAGACGACCAACCTCTCGTTGACAAGGAGGAGAATAATTCTCCTTCCACAATCGACGACCCAGTCGACCCAGTCCTACATGTTAACCCCTATGCCCAGCCCCCCTTTTCTGCCCAGCATCACTTTCAAGATCAGGGAAACACCGCTGTGATATCCAATCCTCCAAAGCTCCCAGCCCCTTCGTCTGGCTCCGTTACCCTCCGGCCCCCATATACCCCCGCTCAAATGCACCATGTTCCCCACCCTCACGCCCACGCCAGGCATCATCATTCTCACCTCAACTACTCAGAAGGTCTATATCCTACTGAAGAGGGTCCCTCTGGGACCGCTATGTTATCTTATGGTGCCCGCAATCTCGACGCCCGTTGATTCAGAAGCTTTCACCTTTCTCTCTAGTTCTTTGTTCGTGTGCTTTGCTTGTTACCTATTTAGATGGGCAGTTCTTGTTTTTCGTAAAGTCGATGTGTCGTTTTAGGATATTAATAAATACCAAAGCAAACAAATGCATGGGTTCAAATCCGTATCCTTCTATTCTATCTCCATCGCCTCGTCATCACACTCAGCACCAGGTGTGATAATCTCCTCTATAGACTCCGCTCGTTCATCGACTTGACGAGTAGGCGAAAGCGGCCGCAACGGCCGATACAACACAAGAGCGCCCCCTCCCGTACTGGGCGATGAGATGGGAATGATAGGCTGCGGTGCCGTCTGGTATTTTCGTAGGCGCCGAAGCAAAGGCGTCGATATCGAATAGTGACGAGCCGCCTTGATCTTGCCAGTGTCTGCACAACCAGTCAGGCCATCTGCGATAAACTCTAAAACACGCTTACATTCTCCCTCGTCCAAACTCTCCATGTTCACCTCGGGCGCCACCGCTTCAACTTCGGGGGGCGGTTCCTCGACGGAGCTGGGGAGGACGATACTAGAAGGTGGAAATGCTGTAGGTTCGGAAGATGACGTAGGGGAATTAATGGGCGTAATCACCAGCCCACTCGTTGAGTTGGGGTAGACTGGCGCTGACGCGAGCGTAAGGTGGGCAAACCCATGCTCCAGTGTGTTGAACTTGCGTCGTTTGGCGCGGCTCGTGGGACTTGGTGACGAGCGCTGATAGGGTGATGCACGGCGCTCGTCATCCGCGTTAGACAGTTTACGCTTCGGAGGTAGCGGATCGAACCAGGGATGATGGACCTGAGCCCAGGTGGTCATCGTCGGATATGCTTGCTTGCTGAATTCAAGACCAAAGTAAATATATAATTCCAAGGTTACCTAAGCCGGGGATACCGCGAGGATTCCAGAATTCCAAATCTGGCGAGGGTCGGCAAGGTCCAGAGAATCTCCCACGGCCTCGTGATGCCTTCCTGGCTTTCCGACGCAAGAAAGTGTTGGGTTTGTGCTCGAAGCAAGAATCCCTAGAAGAGAATGATTGAAGACTAAAATTGAGAATTGGGATCCGAAAACAAAAGACAGACCTTCTGAGTAGGCAATGGCATAGGTAACCCATGGGTATCCACGAGCGTACCCGCACCTGTACCTGCCACTTACCCACACCCATGGCCCAAGGGTATGCTCAGGTATGGGTTTCGACGAGGGTATGCAAAGGGTATCATGGGTATATAACCCGGGGCGGGTAACCCACAACCCGCGCATTCATGTAGATAGAACTATCATAGGTACAAGGGATGTCAGTAGTAGCATCAGGAAATTGCCAAGGCGATGGTTTTCGTAGTTGTAGTTGGTAAGATCAGATCAAAAATTCATGCAATTATATGTAATGACAAAAGTAGACAAAATAATATATAAGATAAGCAAATTGGTAGCGAAGGATAAGACATGGTAAAAAATGTATAATTCTGATGACAATAGGCAAGTGTACCAGCATTTCTCAACTGCATGGTCACCTATGGTCACCGGTGACCACTTGGGATCAAGAGGCTTGGCCCTATAGGATGCTTATGTAAGTCCGAAATTTTTTCAAAGTTCAACGTTACAGTCTTCTTACTAGTTCCTTCTCTCAATGCTACCACCACCACTTAATTACTCTCTGAATCTTGAACTCTCACTCTCTTTGGCCTTCCCTCTTGGTCCCTCCCTTATGGTTCCTCCTCCTTGGTTCCTCCTCCTTCATGGTCCCTCCTCCCTGGTGGTCCCTCCTCTGTGGTTCCTCCTTGGTTCCTCCTTCATGGACCCTCCTTCATGGACCCTCCTTCATGGACCCTCCTTC
>MU177989.1:133260-144512 GCA_016695465.1 Suillus americanus | reverse complement strand
GCTATCCGTCCGGACTTGAGTTCGCGCTCTTGTCTACTCTGAGACTTAGGATTGATTCCTATAGTCTATCCGTATCCGCCTCTGTCCTTGGACAGTCTTATCCGCTAGTTTCTAGTTCGGACTTCGTCCGGATTAGCCGTTACGCTACTCGTCCGATATCCGTAGGCCTTAACGGATCCGGTACGATACCCGTCCGATATCCGTAGGTCTTAATGGATCCGGTACGATACTCGTCCGCCCATAAGCACGATACTTTACTATTCAGAAATAAGGGACAATACTCGGGAAAGGGGCACAGCGCACGAGCTGAGGCCAAAGTCCTTCGGATCCGATACCTTTGAGTACGCTACTTAACATTCTCTCAGGGAAGTTCAGGCTTCAATAGTCGATGTTTTAAGACAGGTCAAGGAGAGTGTCCTCGACTTGAATATCAGTTCAGATGACTTAAGATTGGAAGTCTTAAGCAAAGGAAGTTCCAGGTAAAACCTAGTAAGATTAAAGTAAAGAACTACTACATACTAGACAAGTAGATGTTTAGGGCAGGTGTGGGAATGAGATGCTAAGCGATGAGTCAGAGATAAGAGATAACAAGAATAGGTCACCTAGTGAGGGCAGGTGTGGGAATGAGATGCTAAGCGATGAGTCAGAGATAAGAGATAACAAGAATAGGTCACCTAGTGATGGCACAGCGATCATGGTGTAATACAAAATAAGACGAGTCAGAGATAAGATGGGTCAAAGATAAGTCTAGTGGCGGCATCAAGGCAGCTCATGACGTAATACAAGGTTAAGTAAGAAAATGAATAGGGGCGTACATTGACTGTAACATTACCCCTTGTTTAGCAATAAAGTCACCGACTTTAGTTATCCTGATTCGCCCAGTAAATGGGGTCAGCGTCAGAATTAGCAAACATCAACTCATCCTGTTCAACAGTGATGGAAGAGTGTCCAGCGTGGTCCGCTTGTTCAGCAGCTTGCTGAATAGTGTCTCTATCGGCTTCCCATCATGTAAGGGCTTTGTAGAAGCCTGGATCAGTCCATACCAGTGGGATGACGGCAGCTCCATTCAAGTCTTTACAAAAGACTGATAAATGTCCTGGTGTGAGTGCATGGCATACGTGGCAGTGGTAAGTAGGACAGTTCTTGTGGCGATGTCCAGTAAGACCGCAGTTGTGGCACATGACATTGTTGTAAGGATCAACCTTTACAATGGTGATGGGGGGTCGTGATGGTGGAGACGGAGATCTGGAATGGGTGTTTCTCTTTCTGATGATGGGGGAGATGGAGGGTTCACATTTGGGTTGGGACGTACGGCGTCTAGTGGGGTATCTGCAAGGTGGCGGTGAGGAGGTAGGCAAAGGAGGAGTTGGTACATCAAGTACAACAGTATCACTGAGAATGCTAGCCAAATGCTCAGTAGTTACTGGTATCTCTGTTGGAGGTGGAACTGGGATTGTGATGTGGGGGGATGGAGGTTGTGCCACTGGGTCTGTGGCGGTTTGTTCAACGATGATGTGGATAGCCTCTTGAATAGCCTCTTTAGTAGAAGCAGGCAGCAGACGGATTGCAGTGTTACAAATATGTATATGAAGGTGGTGGAAGAGGGTTCTATGGGCAGGGTCATGGACAATGTTGGCCGCACGAGTGATAAGATTAGCAGAATGAATGATGCTAATAAGGAGTCCACTAGAAATTGCGCCTCTTTCTGCTAGGAGACGGTCAATTTCAATAGCGTATTCTGCGGAGGTGAGGGCGGATTCAAAGAGGGAGTTGCTAAAAGTAATTGATGGAGGCAGACGACTCTTCAGAGAGTGTGATGTCAGAAACTGTAGGTGTGGATGGGGTTTGGGATTCTGTAATGTTTCGGAGAGGGTGTTCATGACAGCTGTGAGTTGTATGATGCGTTGTGTGATGATGCGTAGCTTATCGAGAGGAGAAGTCATTGTTCCATAAGTCATAACCAATGAGCCTTTTTATATGCTGTGAGGATATCTCGAGTGTTATCAAGGTTTCCTTCTGGGATCCATTCGTTGCTGGCAGAAGCATACCCTTTCCAGGACACTAGATAGCATCTTTGTTTACCCGTGCCTTTGTGTGATAAGATTGCTTCTATTTTGTATTCTTCCTCGTTATCTATGACGTCTGGGGGAGGATCGTGGAAGTTTGGACCATGGATTTCGGTTTTGTGATAGGATGATAGTTCGGAAGCATGGAATGTGGGATGAATTTTCCATTGTTTAGGTAACTGAAGCATGAACGTGATAGGGGAGATTTCGACTTTCACTGTAAAGAGGCTGTATCTTGTTGGGGCAAGTTTCCGTGATGGTAGCTGTGTGATGAGGTTCTTTCCTGACAACCAAACCTTATCACCAATCTTCCATGGTTGATACTTCTTTCCATATGATCATGCAGCCATACGTTGCATTGCTAGGTTATGGCAAGAGATAGCTTCTTCTCTGATCTTCTGGAGGAGACGGAGTCGTTCTTCTGCGGCAGGGACGGTGGAATCTGGGAGGACATGGGGAAGAGCTCTAGGCTCATATCCATACATGAGGAAGAATGGGGATGCATTGCAAGAGTTGTGTTTCCAGTGATTATGGATGAATTCGGACATGGGAATGTGTTCTACCCAATCTTCTGGGTTGTTACAGCAATAGATCCGTAGATAGGTTTCTAATTCTTGGTTTAGACGTTCTGTTTGTCCATCAGTTTGAGGGTGATAAGCGGTGGATGCAGCAATCTCATATTTCAAGAGCTTGGCAAGGGCTCTAGAGAATTTGGATATGAACTGCAGACCTCAATCGGAGATGACTTTCTCATGGAGTCCAAAGTGGCGATAGACGTATTTGTAGAATTTCTTTGCAATGCCTTCTGAGGTGATAGTTTTTGTACAAGGGATGAGAATTACCCCCTTCATAAGCCCATGGTCGACCACGACCATGATAGAATCATAGCCATTGCACGGTGGGAGATCGGTAATGAGGTCAACAGACACTTGGGCAAATGGGGTAAAGACAGCAGAGGGGATGGGGATGAGTGGGGACGGTCATTGGATGGGTATCAGATTTCATTTGCTGACAGAGGGCGCAACCCTCGACGTATTTCCGGATATAAGTTCCAATAGAGGGCCACCAGAAGTCCCATTTGACGAGCTCTTCAGTTTTGAAATGCCCAGGGTGTCCTGCAGTGGCATGGTCATGGGTTCGTTCAAGAATAGCATGTCGTCCGGCGGGTCAGACGTAGGCACGGTTTTTATAATAAAGAATATCATCAGTAATAGTCCAATCGGAGAGAGCTGATTTCATGGAAGGAAGACAAAGACCGTTAAGCGCATCAGAAGCGGCATGAAATATAGGATCAAGATCATTGGGGTTGGGATTTGCAAGCATCGTCATGAGTTCTTGATCTAAGAGTCGGACAAACATGGAATCAGGGAGTAGTGTCATTCCTTCATTATCGACTTTGTCAGGAATATGGTCTGCACGACGAGACAAGGCATCTGGTGCAGCCAGTTTCATTCCTGGTACATGGTGAAGTTCAATGTTGTAACAGGAAAGAAGGAGTTGCCAGCGTGCTTGGCGACAGGTCAACTTTTGCGTGGTGCAGAAGTAGAGAAGGTTTTTATGATCGGTGAAGACAATGACTGGATGGGGGTTTCCTTCCAAATAGTGGCGCCATTCTGTTAATGCACAAATGACTGCTAATAACTCGCGATCAAAGATCTGATAGTTATGTTCAGCAGGATTTAATGATTGGGAAAGATATCCACAAGGATGATAGACGCCATTTTCATCAGTCTGCAGTAGGACTGCTCCTGTGGCTACGAAGGAGGCATCCGTTGCAACAGCAAATTGCCGAGTCGGATTGGGGTTTCTGAGGACGGGTTGTTTAAGGAAACATTCCTTTAACACAGCAAATGCATTTTGACATGGGTCGGACCAGAGAAATGTGGTATCTTTCTTTGTGAGATCAATCAGTGGTCATGCAATGTCGGAGTAATGGGGAATGAAGTTTTGGTAGAAGTTGCAAAACCCTAGAAACAATCTTGTTTCTTTGACTGTTTTTGATTCTGTCCAGTCGCAGATGCCGTCTGTCTTGGCAATGTCCATAGCGATACATCTGGGACGAATAATCATTCCAAGGTATTCTACTTCTTGGGCATCAAAGGTGCATTTTTCTGGCTTCAGGAAGAGTTGCTCTGCATGAATCTTTGTTAAGATGTGTCGGGTGCATTTGTGATGTTTGTCGAGTTCACTCGAGAAGATGAGGATGTCGTCCATATAGATTACTAACCATCCTTCATTAATCTCCTGTTGGAACGTCCAATTCATGTACGCCTGGAATGTGGCCGATGAGTTGCATAAACCGAAGAACATTACATTTGGTTTGTAGAGTCCAAATTTGGTGGTAAATGCAGCTTTCCATCTATCTTCAGGGTGGATGCGGATGTTGTTGTAACCTGACCGTACATCCATTTTGGTGAAATACTTTGCTCCGTGCAATCTTGCAACTAACAACAAAGGGAGTGGAAGTGGGTATGTGTTTTTGATCGTCCAATCATTAATGTACCAGTAGTCTTGACAGGGTCTTAGATCTCCACTTTTCTTTCCTACAAAGAAGAATTCGCTAGCTTGTGGGGACTTTGATTTGGAGATAAATGCTTTGACAGCAGCACGTTCCGTAACAGAGAGAGGATAGATTTTCGACGTTTTGGGGATGAATCCTGGTTGTGTTTCAATACGATGATCAATACTGGGTCGCTCGGGTGGCAACCAATTCAAACCGTCTTTAGCAAAGATGTCGGCAAAGTCATGGAGGTAGGATGGGACGAGTTCTTCGAAAGTTTTCTTCTTCTGTTCTAGCCCTGCAGCTAACGCATACTGCTGAGCTTTATTACTAACTTTCGCATATTCCGTAGGCCATGGTAAGTTTTTGACTGTTGCTTTCTGTTCCACATGACTTGTTCCGTCAAGAGTGAGAGGACTGTCCATGGAGGCGTTTGTGATTACCCAAATTTCCGAGGCATCAGCAGGGTATTCAACTAGGAATTCATCGTTGTCGAGGTTGTATTCAGCGATTTCGCGTACTGGCAGAGTGAAGTTTTCCTGAGTCCAAATGTCTTCTTTGGTATCAAAGGTTTCGTCGTCATCATCAGGGATGGGGAGAAGATCAGGGATAGGACCGGGTGTTTCTTCATCTGGGATTTCTTCAATAGTCACGCGTGGGACCGGAGTGGGTTCCTTTGCAACTATGATGGGCTCTTCTTTCTTCATTTTAGAATTCTTCAATAGTCATGCGTGGGACCGGAGTGGGTTCCTTTGCAACTATGATGGGCTCTTCTTTCTTCATTTTAGAATTCTTCCATATATGATTCTTTTTGAATATGAGAGGAAGGTCGTTCATCTTTCGTGCTTTGTCAATCTCTTCTTCAACTTGATCACTCTTCAATGGTGGGGAGAGAATAAGGGTTTCTGCAGCCCAATCGATAAGAGGATTCATGGCGCATAGCCAAGGGATTCCTAAAAGGATCTGGTCCCGTTGTCCTAGTCGAGTGACATTAAATTTGCCAATCATAGTACGTCCATCTATTTTGACATTCAGGACACAGTATCGGCGAATTGCTCCACTTTTGGAATAGCTTCTGTCGGCAGTAGTAACCCGGAATGGTTTGGTAAGGGTGTGGGTTCAGATGTGATGTCATTTCACAAATTCTTCGGAAATGAAAGTTCCGGCTGCTCCTGAGTCGACAACTGCAGTGGTTTCAACGATTTTCAGATGTGTTTTGAGATGAGGGAAATGGGAACACGGAGTTCCTTTCGTTCACCAACTGCTCGTACAAGTCTTATTGCTACATCGGGAGATACTGACGTTGATCCAGTTCTCCACATCAAAAATCCTCTGCAAGACGTCAGAG
Source organism: Suillus americanus (assembly GCA_016695465.1). Lineage (NCBI taxonomy): Eukaryota > Fungi > Basidiomycota > Agaricomycetes > Boletales > Suillaceae > Suillus > Suillus americanus. Next base: position 138,598 of record MU177989.1, on the reverse strand, counting down.
TTCTGCTTCTTCTCCTTCTTCGTCACTATCTTTGACTTCTTTGCGCCAGACCAGCGTCTTTCCTTTCTTCTGAGGACAGGCTCTGGCCATGTGTCCTTTCTTGGAGCATACGAAGCAGAGTCCTTTTTGCAGGTGCTTGGTACGTTCTCCTTCAGTGAGTTGATCGACCTCCATGACATTAGGGTCATGACGCTCAAGAGAGGGTTTAGGTACATATCGATGACCGTTTGGTTTCACGGTCATTTGATTGGCACTCCGGAATGCCACACCCCTTTGATAGTTTCTGTCAAGTCTGATGGTGGTAGCGACATACTTGTCGAAGTCTGTGGGAATGGTTTCCATCTGGAATATGGCATTGGCAAGTCCTCATTTAAGTCCTTCTGTGTAGAACAAAATTAAAATAGGTTTTCTTTAATGCTTGCTTGTGCAGCTAAGGTCTTGAAACTGGTGATGTAGGAAGTAAGATCTCCTGTCTGCCTTAAGAGTCTAAGCTTGTTTAAGGCTATAGAGGAGGCATTGGCTGGAGAAAATGATTCTTTGAACTTCAGTATAAAGTTGGCAAAGGTTCCAAAGGATTTGCTGGAGGAGTTCTCAACTTCAATATAGAATGTTAAGGCCCATCCTATAGCGCTTCCTTCCATCAAATAGGCGAGTGCTGTGATCACTTTCTTTTCATCGGTGTTGTACACCGTAGAGTTGACAATACAGTATGCTTTCAGCGAATACAACCATCGGAGAGCCTGGTCAGGGCTTCCATCATAGCTTGTTGGTGCTCCAGCTTTAAGCTCGGATGCAGTTGTGGTGGTCAACATTCTGAAACTTGGGTTTGCAGTAATAGTTCGGGGAGGTAGTTCTTCTGGGAATTTGTCAGACGATGTTGTCATGTGATGATCTGTTTCTGTGGTTACAGGGGATGGTTCTCGTCTCTCGCTGTTTTCTGTATCCGGACCTTTGGCCTCGTGATAATCTTCTTCTTCGTTTTCTAGTGAAGCATTAGGATCACTTTCCCACCAATACTTCTTAACCCAAGGGGTCGTTGTGCTTTCTTAGCAGATGGGGACCTCTTGTGATGGAGAGGTTCGATGAAAGACTTTAATCTTTTGTTACGAACTAGGATAGTTCTAGACAGTAGCAACTCAATAGGAGTTTCAGCTAAAGTCCAATGATGTGTTAACCATAACTGAGAGAGGTTCTCTCAGGGAAGGTCAAGGCTTCAATAGTCGATGTTCTAAGACAGGTCAAGGAGAGTGTCCTCGACTTGAATATCAGTTCAGACGACTTAAGATTGGAGGTCTTAAGCGAAGGAAGTTCCAGGTAAAACCTAGTAAGATTAAAGTAAAGAACTACTACATACTAGACAAGTATATATAGTGAACTCCAAGATGTTTAGGGCAGGTGTGGGAATGAGATACGTAAGCAATGAGTCAGAGATAAGAGATAACAAGAATAGGTCACCTAGTGACGGCACAGCGATCATGGTGTAATACAGGATAAGACGAGTCAGAGATAAGACAGGTCAAAGATAAGTCTAGCGGCGGCATCAAGGTGGCTCGTGACGTAATACAAGGTTAAGTAAGAAAATGAATAGGGGTGTACGTTGACTGTAACAGTTGATACACGAGGACAGTTTGAGGCTTTTGATAGTGGAGGAGGATGGAAGTTCTTACTCGGGAAACTGATGCTACAGGCATTTAAAGCTATACATGAGTACGAAACTGACACAGTCCATATAACAGGAAATGGAATCTCCACAACCATTACCAACCAGAATGAGGTTCAGGAGACCACAACAACACGAGACGCACCAACAGAACCACCAGACAGCAATGATGGAGCCCCGTACCGTACCATGCCATTCCAGCAAACTTCCTCAATAACGACACAGACGCTTTCATGAGAACCACAGATCCCAAAAATCCAAGAAGGGTGGCATATGTACATTGTAAAATTGGTACAAATAGGAGAGGATCTCAGTCCCGAAGAATGAGAAAAAGTTAAGGAACTCATATCCCAATATGCTGAGATCTTCATGTGCTCGTTATCAGAGGTATTGCCAGTCCCAGGAGCAGAACATCAGCTCAACATACCTGAAGATGCCACGTTCCATACCCGAGTCCATCAGAAAGCTCTAATGCCACCCCAGACCCAGTTCTTACATAGCAAGATTGACGAGATGTTAGCGGCAGGCATTATCGAGAGGGCACCTCCTGAAGCAGTCAAGTGTTGTGCTACAACAGTCCTCGCCCAGAAGGCGCACAAACAAGGTGGACTGACACTTGAAGAGTTACAGCACCAGGTCAATGAGCAGTGTATGCAGCGTGGGAAGCCACCAGCATTCACACTACCAGAACGAGATATAGAAAAGGAGGCACCACCAGAGCAACCACCAGCACCCCAGAAATGGCACATATGTCAGAATTTCAACAAAGTAAACAAACACACAGTGATCACACCGATGCCCCAAGGAGACATAAGAGCAAAACAACAATGATTAAGCAGGCATAGGTACGTCTCTGTGTTTGATTTTGCTTCGGGATTCTACGCTGTCGAGATACCACAGGAATCACGACCATATACAGCATTCTACGCTGAAGGAAGGGGATATTTCTGGTATAAGAGGATGCCAATGGGCCTCACAGGAGCACCATCTACATTTTGTGAAATGACGGCTAACCACTTACATGATTTACTAGCAAATAGCACAATGGAGCTCTTTGTAGATGTCGGAGGATGCGCAGATAATATGTTCGACGGGATGCTGAAAAAACTAGAACAGATCTTTCAAAGATGCCAAGAACGCAAATTATCATTATCTCCAACAAAGTGTCGTCTATTCATGACAGAGACTATGTTTGCAGGAGCTACTGTAGGACCAAAAGGAGTTCAACCAGACTTAGAGAAGCTCACTGCTATTGTTAACTGGAAGCAACCCGCTGACGTGCTTAATCTAGAATCCTTCCTAGGACTAACAAGTCATTTTCAAGACTTAATACAAGTGTATGCTCAATGAGAAGGACCATTATGAGACTTAGTTAAGGCAGCACCACTCAAGATACCGTACTCAAAAACCACTTATCGACGCACCTTGCGGGACTTCAAGCTTGAGGAATGCTGGACAGAAGCGCACACAGCAGCATTCCTAGACCTGAAGGCAGCTCTAGTGGCAAGACCCATCTTACAAGCACCAAAATACGATGGATCGAATTTCATAGTCACATCGGACAGATGCCAGGAAGGATTCGCAGCAGTACTAAGTCAAAGAGTACAGTTACAGATCTGGTAAATGGACAGAGCGCCTGCTTCCCATCGGCTTCGCGTCCAAACGTACATCGAGGGCAGAACAGAAATACAAACCATTTATTCTCAAGTTTGCGGCGCTGAAGTTCAGACTTGACAAGTTCGCAGATATTATCTGGGGATTCCCCACAGAAATAGAAACAGATTGCCAGGCCCTACGAGACGTTCTGATGAGTGAACAGCTCAATGCAGCACATGCAAGGTGGAGAGATGGAATCATAGCACACAAGATTGTGGATGTACGCCACGTTCCAGGCAAGCTAAACAACATCACAGATGGACTCAGCCGACAGTGGGAAGGTCAACCAAGGGACGCAGGACTAAACAACGGAAGTGAATGGACAGTCAGTGAAGACTGGGAAGAAAATTCAGGGCTAACCAATGACATCCTACTCACCGATTCAGTAACCCAACAGAAACCAGTAAGTCCACTACAGGAAAGATTCACTAACGAGCCAGTTTTTCTAGAAGTTGTGGAATCAATATTAGGAATGGATGCAATGAGGCCTTTACGCGACTGGAACAGAGCAATGCATCGAGCATCGCAATACCTAATAGAGGATGGTAAGTTGTGGCGTTTACAAGGAGGAACAGCAGTGCGAGCTTGTAGCAGGGTAGAGTGTATTACTAAAGAAGAAGCGAAGCAATTAGCAAAGGAACAGCATGAAAACAAAGGGCATTGGGGAAGAGACGCCATCAAAATCGCATTAACTGACCAAATTTATAGCACCAGACTCGACGCATCGATTCTAGAAGCAATAGGAAACTGCGCTAAGTGTAAAAATTTTGGAACACAACATTTGCACTCACTTTTAGAACCGATAACCCGCAGACACCTGTTTGAGTTGCTAGTTGGCGACTATTTAACTCTCCTGAAAGGAAGAGGATACCACACCCTAGGCGTCTACCTTGATACCTTCTCACAACACGTCTGGGTCTTCAAGTACAAATCAGCAGGGACAGCATGCACAATGATTGATAGCTTATCCAAGATATTTTATAACTTCACCTCTTCAGAAACCTTCATGAGCGACGGAGGGAAGCACTTCAATAATGTAGAAGTTCAAAACTATTGCGCTAAGTGGTCTTGCAAAACTCATATCATGGCGGCATACTCACCATGGGTCAATGGACTGGTAGAAGGTACAAATAAGATTCTGCTACACATACTCAAGAGATTGTGCGCACCAAATCTCGGCGAAGATGACTATGAAGCGATCTCATGGGACAAGTTACTGAAAACATGGCCAGACCAGCATTGAAGTTTTCACCAAAGGAGCTATTACTAGGCCAAGTAATCAACACCCTGCGAACCGACCTAGCTACATAACTGCACTTCAGCGTTATGACTGTCAGACGCCAACATTCATATGGCATATGTTGCACAACAACGCCTCGACGGTTATGAAGCTACAGTCCAGCACGCTGTTAAAAGGAAAGCCGTGTTTGATAAGAGAGTACTAGCCCGCTCACCAAGGGAAGTCATATTCTCAGCAGGACAGCTCGTTCAATTCTTTTACAGCAACCAGCATAACATACTCGAAGCAAGACGCAAAGTGATACCAAAATGGTCCCCCCCACACCGCATTATCGAACAAATAAGGAACTCATACCGCCTAGAAACAATCAATGGCGAGCCGTTATCAGGCAAATTCCATGTGCGAAGATTAAGGGTGTTCCACCCAAGAGAAGGCACGAAGCTAGCTGAGGAGCAGAAGAGAAGAGAGTCAGAGCCACAGAACGAAGAAGATAGGGATGCAACCGAGAATACAAACCGCAATGAAAACGGTCAAGACCAGCACATAGATGAAGAACAAGACGAAGAAGATGCAGAAACAACAGAAGAAGAAGAGGAGAGCGAGGAAGAGGATGAAGATGAAGACGAAGAATAAAAACAAGCAAGAGTGTTAGCGACGAGGACGTCGCTGTTTTCAAAGGGGGGCACATGGAGTAGGGGACCCCTAGGCAGAGGGTGAGAGCAGAGGAGAGTTTGGCGGTGTTTGAGCCGGGGTTAGCCGAGAGAGAGTCGTTAGAGCCTCCG
>MU177989.1:117768-129885 GCA_016695465.1 Suillus americanus | reverse complement strand
CACAAGAAACGGAACTTACACATATAGTTCGACGTTGACGAGGAACACCCCAGAGAGAGCCGATCGGAGCCATTTGGATTTTTGAGACGTGATGAAGACTGTGAGTGATATTTCGTCTAGTGACCCCTTATTTATACCAACTGCTGTCAGCGTAACAGTCATGACTGTAAGGAACGGCACTGACTAGCTACGGAGTTCCCTTTGTACTACCGGTTATGGACTTCACCTTGTACCGGTTCGAAGTACTCTGCTCACTACTTGTACCGCCACTCACTTAGATATAAAAGCCTGCTCACTGTTCTGTAAGTGGAGTTCGAGTTTTAACTCGAGCGGTCTTCGAAAATCAAAAGCCCATACCTTGAACTCCGGTCCCAGGTGCACCCCATTACTCTCGAGTCCAGATATTAGCTGTCAGTTGCATACTCTAGAGGCGAGATCAAATCTTGAAGTGAACGCAGGCGAGCGTAATAATTTGAGTACCTGACATCGCGGATATCGATCAGGTGTCTTCGGATATGATTAAGAACATTGTCATATAGCCAAATATTACAAAGCAAAAGACATGCGCTACGGTTCTCTAGGCTAATAATTAGTCGGTACTCTCGACTATCGACAAAGTCGCTGTACGTCTCCCTACAATTCTGCCGTGAAAACAACCTCTCGACCACCCACTCCTTTACCTCTTCTTACAATCCCAAACGAAGTCTCTCACCTGTTCCTCGAACCACTCTCTTTCCTTGCGCAACAGACCTTGTCCCCCATGCACATGAAGCACCATAATTGGACGGACCCGTTTGAATCCAATGGCATCCAACTCTACCTTACTCTTTCCCAGGTTCTCCTGCCCTGCAGCCTCCCTCCGACTGCTGATCATTGCTTTCAACATTTTGAACGGGAATTTCAAAACGAAATCATCCTTGGCCACGAGCTTGAGGGTGGTAACACGTGGCCACAGGGAACAACTAGAGTCCTTGAAGGGTGCGCCCAGGAGCACAAAGATGGCTTTCAAGCAAAGCGAGTCGCTGTTCGTAATGGTCACTGTATCACCGTCCCACGAAGGGGTCAGAGGCGCTACTTCCAAACTGCCACCGAAGCACCCATCAAACTCCAATGTATCTGAGGAAGGCAACTTCCTCGTACGCGGGTCTTCCACGAATTCGCAGTCGCGAATAACAATCGTCTTGCAATACTCATCGACCATATCCAAAACTTTCATGCACCCACGCACAACCACTTTCTCCGCCCCGATTTTGAGGTCTTTGTGTTTGATCCCTGAGATGGTCTGGAACGGAAATTGCAAGCCGTCGATAATGAGGCAAGGTATTCTTCCCGGGACCGCGTTCAGCGCTTTAGGAACGTGGTCTACTAGATATGAAGGACCATAGCACGGAAGTTCATCTCCGAAGGATAGTGTCACAGACTCAACGTTTGTCAAATTGTTCTTGAGCCACTGGTGATCGAGACTGTGAGCTACTTTATGATCAATATCAAGGATTCTGAGAGTGGGGCAGTCGAGTTTGAAAAGCGGTGGTATACGCTCGCGAGTCGTCCAACATCCCAAGAGTTTCGGGCCTGTCACTTGTAAACACTCTAGCTGGGGTGCATGTCCTGCTAATGCGTTGCAGTATTCTTCGATGTATAGGCTGTAAAAGTTACGAATTCGCAGACTCTTCAGTTGTTCAATATGCAGAGCGATGCAGTTGAGGATCCCAGGAACTTCGTTTTGTTTGAGATGGTTATGCTTGTTGATTATAGTCAAATGGACTGGATGACCGCACGCCTTTCGAAGCTGAGAAATCAATGTCTGATGTTCGCTCTTATGGGGTATTATGCAAAAGATACGAGTCCAGAGCTCAGGTGCAGAAGAAATAACGTCTCGCCATTGTCTGCATACTGATGCCATGGTGTGAGGAAACGGTAACCCTCCCGCTATAATACGGTGTTCGGCTTCAGCAGTTGTCATCATATCATCTTCGATGATGTCCTCCAGTGCAAGCTTAAGGATGCTGCATACTGTCTCCGCGGGAAGTAATTCGACAGGGCGCCGCGTTAGCTTTTTCCGTGGCATTAGAATTAAACTAGACAAATGCCAAGATGAGGACATCGAGAACAAAATCAATGGAGTAGTGGACGTACCTCGTTGAGGCTTCGAGTTGTAGACTATAAGCTCGAACTCAACCAAATGATGGTGTGTTTAAAATGAACCCCTCTGACAATTTAACGACAACCATTGAACCAAGTGACTAGATACACATCACAGTCACGCGTCACACTGTGCGTGTCAGACTGACACAGCGGGGGTTTCGACATTTTGCCACTAGTGAAATCGCATTCGAAATGCAATCTAGAGCGCTCCAGAGCGTTCCAGGCTAGGTCTAGAATGCTCTAGCCAGGTCTAGATCTGCTTTTGATTGAAGTTTTGCAAGAGGTAAAATGTCCAAACCTCCGATGTGTGATGACCAGCGTGTCGTTGCATACCTTGGTCCCTTTACAAGCTTCACATACAAGGCAACCTAGCTCGAGTTACTTTCAATTGGGATTGATTGATTGATCAACGGCGTCCTGCTTTTGGAACTGGCAAGCATGAATAGATCAAATCTAGGCTGAACGTGCCAGCAACAAGTTGAAGTTCGCCCAACCACCAAGCTAGTACACCTTCTTGCTATCTAATGGACCCATGAAGGTAGCCTTAATTCCCCCGGGTAGCGTAGTCAGCCAATCAACTTGGTTCCTCGTCCGCTTCGTTCCCCGGTATGGTCTCCGAGCTGCACAGAAGATGCCTACTCAGAAGCACCTTTGGCAACCGCAAATATCTGTTATCATCATGGGCACCATATCTGACAAGCCAGCCGCGGCGCACGTGTTGACACGTTCGAGTCGCACTGTACTATAGTTACAAGATTCAGACCACGAGGCATATTGCGGCCGGGATATCCAGATATCAATTGTGTACGAGTGATTTAGCTGGGGACGTACGAGTTGGTGGCGGGAGGATGTAGGGAGCAGGACAAGAGCGAGTGCTTTCATATCCGGAGGACAATACGTGCTTGTCGAACCTTCATAATATAATGGCTGACAGCTTGGTGCACAGATATGTCGTCTCAGGCCACCACCTTTCACGATGAGAAAATCTAGAAGGCCAGGGGACTAGGGGGCAGTGAAAGTTTCTTCTTGCCCAATCATTCAGCCTCGCGCATTATCATTATCTTTGTCTCTTCTTGATACTTGGAAACGCCGACGAAGAGAGTTTATGTTTCGGCAATGCACTAATCTTCCCACGCTGAATTCCTCGACTTGAGCTACGTTAGCGCTCGCCTGCATAGCTTTATGAGCTCACCAGCGATGATATAGTCAATGTCGTTCAGTAGCAAGGAAATTCAGAAACTTGCGACACAGTTAGCTCGGGCCCTCGTCGTTGCACATCAGGCCAGTACCCCAGGCCAACCTCAGGTAAATCATCCCCTGTATTGACATTCGCACAATTTCCTCTATCTTTATTCCAATTTTTCATATAACTTATCCGTTCTCAGACAATCGTCCAATCCAGCGTCTCGGGGAATTTCGGGTCGAGCAACACCCGCCTCATCGTGACTCAGGAATTTCGTTTCATTCATCACATTCGCCGGCAATCCTTCTCGACCCTATTTCAAATGATACAATTGTAGCTGCGGGTAAGCCAGGCAAAAGAACTTCACAACATACTGACCAAGTGTAAAGTTCAAGACAAACCGAAGATCGGAAAGACACGGGTGAGGCGGAGCTATTTCATTACAAGATATTGAACTTCTCTGAGGAACTCGGTACGAGGAAGAAAAAGATGCAGGAAGATGCCCAGGGTATCGTGCTCGATTGTTTTGCATTTCCTTTGTTTCGATGCACTAGTATTCCACCGTCTTCTTTCACCTTATTGGCAGATTATCATTTTCTTTCGGCCGAAATGCTGTATGTTTACGCGACTGTTAGCAGGTACTGGAGCCAAAGAGTGTGGTAAATTTGGCGCGCCCCATCAAGAGCGGTAACAAGACTCATACATCTAGATAAGGTTGATTCATTCGAATAACCTTGAATCTGAGAGGCAATTTTGCCTTCACGTCCTAGGAGGAGTTGCTCATATCCTATGTCGGTCTGGAAACGCTGCTTCTGTTCTCGTGTGAGTGGGCACCATACTGAGGTCTTTAAACAGTGATTATCGTTGTGCTATTGGTCTCGACTTGAAAAAAATACCATTTCCACGAGGTGAACGCAAGATGTAACCGTCGATCCTCGAGCACGGCACAAGGAGCAAGTCTGCAGCACCCCTCGGAACCTGGAGAGGAGAAGTCCTGTTGAAACAATCTCTGATGGCTGTGGCTAGCCAAGTTAGGATTATCTTCACGGTGCGTACACGTACTTGGTATATACCAGTATTTCAATATCTTTCTGGGGTCTCAAGATTGCCATGTGAGTGGCCCCTTTGACTGTATAAGAAGAAACCAATCTTGGGTCAGAGTTTGCCAACTACTCTTGCCTCGTCTTTGCAATTTGCGAGTCATGGCTAGTCCAACCGCTGTGTCCGAACCCAAAACACTTCACCAAAAGGCAGATACTGCAATTGACATAGAGCATGCTCCAGTCAACGACGATCCCCGACAGTGGAGTCGTGCTAGAAAGGTGCATACATCACGTGATGCACTCTGTAATTAACTTGACCCTTACCACCGATAGACGACAACCTTGTGCATTGTGTCGCTGGCTACAATGGTGTCTACGTTAGCTTCTAACATTCAAAATCGTTCGTCGAATGTCTTTTCCTAATGAGTGGTTTAAAATTGTTGTTGTCTCACAGCGTCGAACTCTCTGATAGAGGAATCTCTGCATGTAACAAGCAGTCAGATTAGCTGGACATTGGCGGTGTTCCAAATCATACAAGGGAACTTTCCTCTATTATGGAGCGCCGCGAGCGAAATTAAAGGCCGTAAGGTTGGTCTATGATAGGCACATCCTCCTTGATGAATGCGAGCCTCGGTCATTGTAGCCTGTCTATTTGGTATCTTCCGCCTTATTTGTGGTAGGAAGTGCTGTCTTGGCACTGTCAAAGACCATTGAGGTGATGATCGCCATGCGAGCACTTCAAGCTGCGGGGTGAGCACTCATGCAAAGCTTGAGCACTGGTTAACTCCCCCCTCTTGTAGATCAAGCGCTGCTATTTCTATTTCAGCTGCGACCCTAGCCGATATCTACGACACTCACGAGCGCGGGACTATGATGGGCATCTTTTATGCTGCACCTCTCATAGGACCCGCACTTGGCCCTATACTTGGCGGGTCATTGTCACAGGACTTTAGCTGGCGCGCGAGTTTCTACTTCCTGCTAATTTGTGGAGTAGTCACCATCTTGTCCTTCCTCATCCTGTTCAAGGACACATACAGACGTGGACGAAGTCTCACGTATCGCTTTGCTTTACAACGCCTAGATGCCTCCAAAGAACCTGTCCAGAGTCCAAACGAATCTGTCGTCGCCGGGCAAGACTCTAGCATACCTGTCGAGGACATCGAGAAACAGCTCCAACCGCTTCATGTTCCAGACGCGACCCCAGCGCTGATCTCTACGCCAGGGCTGGACGATTTCAGACTATCAATACAGGACATCAACCCCTTTCCACCATACTTTCGAATTTTGTCACGAAAGAACAACGTTGTCATTCTTACTGCTAATGGTGAGTGAAGATTTGGCCTCTCCACGTTGTAACTTAACAACATCACATCACTTCGTGATCAGGACTTGTCTTCGGATTTAGCTATTGCCTTTCATACACGTGTGCCCGCACTCTCGCCAATAGATACGGTTACAACGCGTTTAGCACTGGCTTGGTTTTGCTTTGCCTAGGCGTAGGTGAGCTATTCACCCCTTGGAAAGTTGGATTGTGGCAGATGACTAATTTCCTATGAAGGTAGTATCGCTGGGAGTGTGATTGGCGGCTGGTGGTCTGACCGGGTGCTTGCGAGCATGAAAGCAGCGAACGGAGGAAAGTGTTATCCAGAAGTAAGACTCTTCTACACTCTAGCACTGGAACTTTTGTTTGACGTCTTTCCAAGATGCGCCTAGAGAGTTCGAAACTTGCAATGCTGTGGCTACCTCCGTCCGTTATCGGTTATGCCTGGGTGTGCGAAAAGCACGTCAATGTCGCCGTCATTTGCATCATGCTCGTTCTTATTGGATTCACCTCCATGTCTGTAGACCAGTTATTCATTGGCGTGGTTGCCCTGACATCTACTTTCAGATGGATGTATAGTGGTACATTAGCATACCTCGTTGATGCCAACCCTGGTCGCTCGTGCACAGCGGTGGCCACAAACAGCTCGTTCCGAGGATCCCTTGCTTTTGTTTCGGTTATGACTGCTGTGCCGCTTCAAGTGAGGTTCCTCGGTCTGTTGTATTCCATACATGCTGATGCTAGCTTGCTCCCTGGGCAGGATGCTTTAGGAGATGGGGGATTATATACAGCGTGGGCTGGCATCTTGGTTGTGATGGAGTTACTGGTTATGTTGGTGCTACGCAAGGGAGAATCATGGCGTAGGGAAAGTGAGGAGCGTGAGCGTGAAATACTAAGCAACTAAATCATCACAATCAGACTCAGTGACTGGAAAGATGTATGTACTTTAATGGCCGAATTGACACAATGCTTATATACGTCGTCAGGGGGTGGTTAAGTTTCAAACCAAGTGTTTATAACTATGAGCAACCGATTATCTGCAAAGTACTCGCGGAAGAACACAAGTGAATGATCATGCAGGCTAGATCGTGCACATGTAATCCTCGCTCAATCGTTAGTTGAAATTGCACTAGTCTTAGCACCTACTAACGCTGGCAAGGTAATGCTGGGATCCGGTGAGGTCGCACCTGATAGTCGCAATGAGAGGGAAACGCAAGGCCGAAGATCTGAGTTGGGATATTTTCTATCACTCATAACTACAATCTTTGTTCTTGCGCAACATTGCAATTAACGACATTAACTGATCTGACCTGTGCTACCACAACCTCTTGACCTTCTGTTCTGATGCGACCACTTTCAGGGCGCCTCCTCTCCGAAATCCTATGGTTGCCGAGAATGACAAGTTGCAAATGATATCTACAAGTTCGCCCGCTTTCATAGAACAACTCTGGCACGGCTGAGATTTGCTCATGAGGAAGAACGGCATTTCAACTTGGGAACATGAGGTGAGCTGTTATGGTATTAGGACGCTGCTGGGGAGATTTTTTTTTATCCCTGTTTATTGTCCTTTGGGTCGGTCAATGGTCATGCATTCATGCCACACGTGCAGATCATGTGATCGTGTCACATACCTAGCTCTATCTATAGTATCTATAGTATCTTCGACCACAAGAATGCCGCATCTGAGTATCATCACAAAAGTATTAAGTGTACCATGATCAAAAATTATAAGTGCGGTACCAAAATAGTCCACGGCACCGCCTTGTATGCGTCAGGAGGAAGATTGCGTAAAGCGGTGAACATGAGTACCAAGAGGACGGCACGAGCTGTGATGTACAATATGACAGATGGGCCAAAAGTATCAGGCCAGTTATAGCGACAGCACTTATGCGCCATAGCACGTGTTCTTGGTATGTGGGAAAGGCCAAAAACCAAGCCATACAATGGATGCCGCCAAATATGGTTGCTATAAGCAATGCAGCAAGTTGAAGAGCCGTCTTGTTCGAATGTTCGAGATCGGTGCTGCCATCAAATGTTGGAACTCGGAGCTTTCAACTCGGCGGGCGCGTCTATTGTAGCGACACTAAGGCAGACATAATCAGCAGCGGTACGATTGTTGAGGAGCATACATACTCATAAATGTGATCCTCTGGCCTTGATTCCAGGACACTGGATGTGGACATCACACATCGAGAGGCTTATTCTACCACACAGCATAGGTGAGTAAATTGAGAACCGCGAAAGCCAGTGTCCCCACTTCGAGCAGGGCAGTTCCAAGGTGATATATGGTGCGGGTGACGATATCACATTCCCTTCGCTCTTGTCGCGGATCTGGTTTGCTGTTAGGGTGGGGGCGTCGATACACCCAACACGTATGAGCTTGAGGACCTCGTCAGGCTGTAGTGTGTGATAGGGTTTCCCATCCACATAAAGCAGGAAAGCCCATCAGCACAAAGAAGCTGTGTCCTTGAGTCTACGCGTAATCTAATGCACATAACCCAAATATCGGGTATGTTTGAAAGAAACGGAGATCAGGCTTACCTTCAGATTGCTCTGAAACATAAGCCTTGAAAAACTTTTGGATGGCTTCGCAAGATTATGAGTTCGGGTTGCGGGAAGATAGAATGTCAAGCTCACCTTCAACATATTGCTCTGTGGTTGCTTTCGATAGTTGAGGACGCGTATAGTGAGTTGTGAGTCGTAGAGCTTCCGAAAAGCAAGACTCACCTTCAGACTCCGGACGAATGCTGGAATACCCCGATTTCTCGAACTGTCTTGTAACTTGACGAGCTCTGATCCGCTGGCGCATAGCCCAGGTGGCAATTAGTTCAGGAACGATCAGTGTCATTATCATGCTCCCAAGTCGCCGCCACAGGATACGAAGGGGGCTGTCCTTGGGATTCGGAATATTGGGGTGAATTGCACTGTAAATGCTTGCAAACAGAGTGAACACAGAGCTCAGGATGATGGACCATATGGTTCTGGTCGTGATGAGGTTTCAGAACTGCCGGTTGTAGTAATACTAGTGATTGTATTTGTTGTAGGTGCAGCTTGGATCCAACGAGGCGCAGAAAAATACTAGTAAGCGCATTATCAGTGAATGTCACTTTCACCCTCTTTCACCCCACTCAGTTGCACTCACTATAAATTGTATTTTACTGGAGGACGCGACAGTATGTCTCAGTGCCGGTTCCAGTAGTAGCCTGTGTCAGAAGGAACCAGCACCCAACGTCCAGAGCAGTTGCACATAGACTCGTTCCGTAAAGTTTTTGAGATGTTGTGATTTCAATTTTCGGCTACTCGAGCATCCGCTGGCAGGGAATTTGACGCGGCACTGCCACATATCCTAGGGATTCCAAGTACTTCGAATCTTCGATTCTTGTCCATCTGCGCACAGGCCCTGCATTCACTTCCTCATCGTATCTACAGTGCCCGTCCTCCGCATTCGTACTACTCGGGAATGTGGTGTCTTGTATTGCCTCTAAATCGATCTAATTACTGATCTAATATTGTTGGTTTTCAGACGCAGTGTGAAGTACTACTGTTTCATTGTGTCGAGCCTCGACCCCGCCTTGTCAAGCTCAAGCTCAAGCTCAATGTTCTGTACTCTGCACTACCATGTCAAGCCTCATTCAGGCTGGATCGAGCAACCTTTCTACCACGACAAGTTCTCCCAATGACTTTGCAGCCTCCATACTAATGTCAAGTTGTCAAATTCCACTGCACTTGTGTCACGGCCGCGTCAAACCTCATTCATGCCACGTCAGTGCTTCGTCACGGGCATTGTGAAAATGCTGCGCAACTGCAGTGGTCCCCCCAACCCCTTCGTCACAGCCGCATCAAACCCCACCCTGCGCGTTAGCACTTCAATTGTCAGTATACCTTACGTATATTTTCAACCTATGACGAGCGAGGGATCACGATGGGCATGTTCTTTGCTGCTTAGGACCCTCACTCGGCTCTATACTTTGGTGATTCATTGTTACACTGGCAAGCCTTTGGCTGGTGCGCAAGTTGCTACTTCCTGCTTCCGTGGAATCATCATCTTCTTGTCCTTCCTCATCCTGTTTAAGAACACATTCCGGCGTTCACGTATTGCTCTGCTTTACAATAACTTCTTACCTCCTCCAAAAACACCATTCAGGGTCCAAACGAGTCTATCGCTTGCATCTCCGGGCGCGAATCTGGCAAGGACTAAACACATGCCGAGGACATCGAAAACAGCTCCAAACGCCAAGTGTTCCAGAAGATGCCTCAGTGGTAGCTTCTACGCTAGGGCTAGACGATGTCAGACTATCGGTGGAGTATATCAACCCATTTCCACCATACTGTCAGGTTCTGTCACGAATGATCAATGCTTTCATTCTTACAAGGACTCATCTTCGGATTTAGTTATTGTCTTTCATACACGTACTCTCGTCCCCTCGCCAATGCATATGCCTATAGAGTGTATAGCATTGGCTTGGTCTTGTTGTGCTTGGACGTAGGTGAGGTGATCCCACTCCAGATTGTGGCAGATTGTCAATTTCCTATGAAGGAAGTATCACTGGGAGTGTGCTTGGTGGACGTTGGTCTAATCGGGTACTTGAAAAGATGATTGAAGCGAACGAAGAGAAGGGTGCAGAGGTGATCACTCTAGCACTAGAACTGTTGATTGACATCTTTCGAAAACGCGCTTAGAGAGCTCAAAACCAGCGTTACCTCCATTTATCGTCGGATATGCTTGGGTATGTGAAATGTATGTCCATATCGCCGTTATCTACATCGTCCTCCTACTTATCTCCTCCGTGTCTGTAGACTAGTAATGAATGTGACTTCACATCGTCCAAAAACTGTGAAGAACTCGGTCCAAGTCTTTGAGAAAAGACACGATGCCGACCACCCAATCTTCTAGGGGGAGGTGGCTAGGTTGGACATGATTTATTGTACTCGGTACTAATTGACGTCACATGATATATATGTTTGTGTGTACTTGTTGAATTTACAAGGTAGTGGCACTATATCTCCACTCGTTCGACACGACGGTTCTGAGCTGAAACAATGGCTAGGCCTTACTCTCTCAGTCGGCGGGAGATTACACTCGTTTTGTTCTCCGTCATGATTTTTTTGGTCTTCTACAACTTCGATGCCACTTCTGACTTCTTTGCCAATCCTAACCTGCCTGGCATATCCTCCGCTGATGATGGTCTCGACATGGACATATATGGGGACTGGGTTTCTGACGAAAGACACATATCCAGCGTTCATAAGCAGCAAGAGAAAGAAGATGCCTCGGAAGGAGATACATGGTTAAAGACCGATCGTATACCTGAGGCGCAAAAACAAGTCATCTTCGGAAACATCGGTGTTAACGATGGCTTCATGCACTGGGGAACGGACGTTCCTGAAACTCGAATAGTGAAACACGTCGCTGGTAGGTGTGCTGCAATTGCTTGTGTACGTATTACTGATAATATTGTCTATCAGGATTCTCCATCTTGGACAATGTAATAATGTGTAATGGCACAATTTTCATCGTGACGGATTCTCCTTCAGACTTCCCTTTGTTGGGTTCCATTGCATCGTCTACTGACAACTCGCACGAAGATCCGCTTCCAGGAGAATGGGACATGATGTCGATCGAGCAAGCCAGAGACATACTTGGTGCATATGGTGGATTGTGAGTATCGCACGTGTACTATTCCAACTGCTTTTAACATCGTCCAGGATTCAAGGCACGAGTTGGCTATCGTATGACGCAATTCCAAGTTTGTCGACACCTGCATCTTCAAGTTCATGAGTCTCGTCCTTACATAACATATCCAGGCAACTACACACTTTTCTCGCTCTGGAGGACCCACAGCTCCCTGAACACGTCCACACCTCTAGACCCTTTCCGCCCGCCACGACGACTGTTCTTTCCGAACATTCCTCGTTACAAAGGAATACGACCCGACCTCAGTGGACCCATCATTAGACGCCAACGTTCGGACAGTGGTTTTCATTCATATCTTCCAAAGGCCGCTTTTCCATCGCTCGGGTTGATGTATAAAGAAGATTGGGAAGATTATGCGCTCATGGAAGTGCCTTTCGTTTTCGAGAGGCTGGTCGTCGCCGATTTTGGTGCAGCTGCACGTTCGGCAAACGATGTCCCTCCATTCGCTCTCCCGCTTGTTGGCCTGGATGCCTCAAAGGAATGGTGGGAGCCGATTAGGCAGAATCTTGCCAAATTCTTGCATGTGGACCACCGCGCACAAAATCTTAACAGTGAACAAGAAAAAACAGTAGTCACTTACATATCTCGACAAGATGCCACGACCGGTTCAAGGCTGAGGAGAGCCGACCACGACGCGTTGGTAAATGCTCTCGAAACGTTGCATGAGAGCAACGACTTCGAGGTCAATATAGTCTCTTCAGAGGGACCCTGGTCAGAAAGGCTGTCAGCC
>MU177989.1:85961-112121 GCA_016695465.1 Suillus americanus | reverse complement strand
TGCACGACTGAAGCAGGGTCGATCTGAACTTCTTGAGCAGAGTCGATACCTGGAGCAACAGATGGAAGACTGTCGGTTTCGAACTGCCTATAAATGAATAAAATAAGGTTTGGGAGAAGAAAAATACAAAGACAGAGCGTACCGGTCATTCCACCAGGCGATGTAGCGAATGCCTAGAGAACGGACCGCCGTCTCCGCGTCGCGAGTAAAGACGTCAGAGGGAAAAAATTCCATGAGAGCTGAGTGTCCTGATGGCCTCATAAACACGCTGTCAGCGAGGCTATCTCCGTAAACACCCATAACAACCTTCATGCATGTCAGTCGTAGCGCAATACCTTTACAAGTGATGCAGACTTACATTAGACTGGGCGACGGCTGACAGCCTTTCTGACCAGGGTCCCTCTGAAGAGACTATATTGACCTCGAAGTCGTTGCTCTCATGCAACGTTTCGAGAGCATTTACCAACGCGTCGTGGTCGGCCCTCCTCAGCCTTGAACCGGTTGTGGCATCTTGTCGAGATATGTAAGTGACTACTGTTTTTTCTTGTCCACTGTTAAGATTTTGTGCGCGGTGGTCCACATGCAAGAATTTGGCAAGATTCTGCCTAATCGGCTCCCACCATTCCTTTGAGGCATCCAGGCCAACAAGCGGGAGAGCGAATGGAGGGACATCGTTTGCCGAACGTGCAGCTGCACCAAAATCGGCGACGACCAGCCTCTCGAAAACGAAAGGCACTTCCATGAGCGCATAATCTTCCCAATCTTCTTTATACATCAACCCGAGCAACGGAAAAGCGGCCTTTGGGAGATATGGATGAAAACCACTGTCCGAACGTTGACGTCTAATGATGGGTCCATTGAGGTCGGGTTGTTTTCCTTTGTAAGTAGGAATGTTCGGGAAGAACAATCGTCGTGGTGGATGGAAAGGGTCTGGAGACGTCAATGTGTCCAGGGAACTGTGGGTTCTCCAGAGCGAGAAAAGTGTGTAGTTGCCTAGATATGTTATGTAAGGACGCGACTCATGAAGATGCAGGTGTCGACAAACTGGGAATTGCGTCATACGATAGCCAACTCGTGCCTTGAATCCTGGACGATGTTGAGAGCGTTTGGAATAGTACACGTGAGACACTTACAATCCACCATATGAACCAAGTATGTTTCTAGCTTGCTCGATTGACAGCATGTCCCATTCTCCTGGAAGCGGATCTTCGTGCGAGTTGTCAGCAGACGACGCAATGGAACCCAACGAAGGGAAGCTTGAAGGAGAATCCGTCACAATGAAAATTGTGCCATTACACATTATTACATTGTCCATAATCGAGAATCCTGACAGACAATATTATCAGTAATATGTGCACAAGCAATTGCAGCGCACCTACCAGCGACGTGTTTTACTATTCGAGTTTCAGGCATGTCTGTTCCCCAGTGCATGAAGCCATCGTTAACACCGATGTTTCCGAAGATGACTTGTTTTTGCGCCTCAGGTATACGATCGGTCTTCAGCCATATATCTCCTTCCGAAGTATCTTCCTTCTCTTGCTGCTCATGAATGCTGGATATGCGTCTCTCGTCAGACACCCAGTCCCCATATATGTCCATGTCGAGACCACCATCAGCGGTGGGATTTGAGGATATACCAGGCAGGTTAAGATTGGCAAAGAAATGAGAAGTGGCATCGAAGTTGTAGAAGACCAAAAAAATAATGAGGGAGAACAAAACGAGTGTAATCTCCCGCCGACTGAGAGAGTAAAGCCGAGTCATTTGTTTCACCTCAGACCTGTGTAGAAATTAGAGACGTCCTGTCGAACGAGTGGATAGTGCCTGCAACATGTACTACCTTGTGAATTCAACAAGTACAAACAAACATATGGTCTGACGTCAATGGTCATGATTGGTACCAGAGATTACATCTGAAACATGACTGGATATATATAATACTACAAGAAGCTCGAATTCAATAAAAAAGATTGTAAAAGGTGAATAAAGGTGATACACCGAAATTTACGCCTCTTGGCTTGCACCCTCCTTCTTGCCTTTGCTGTAAAGGACGTCAGGTCTGAATGAACAGACATACAACAAACAGCATACCTTGATTTACTAGGCAGTAATTCAGGGTTGATGAAGGGGACCACTCCTCCTTGTGAGATAACTACGTCACCCAGGAGCTTGTTCAATCTAAACGATATCAGAGTCACCAAACCTTTGAGATGGGAAAACAACTCACTCTTCATCGTTTCGGATGGCCAACTGAAGATGACGGGGCACAATACGTTGTTTCTGTGGCGATTATCAGCCCGTGGCCTTCAGGAGACAGAATGGTCACCAACCTTGTTATCACGGGCGGCATTGCCTGCAAGCTCGAGAATTTCAGCGGCAAGGTACTCAAGAACCGCCGCAAGGTAGACTGTAAATATTCGGTGTTGGAACAGGTAAGCTTATTTGAGAGGCACTCGACTTACCAGGAGCGCCTGCGCCAACACGTTGGGCATAGTTGCCTTTCTTCAAAAGACGATGGACACGGCCAACAGGGAACTGAAGGCCAGCTTTTGCAGAACGCGACTGTGACTTGCCTTCGCCGCCAGCCTTTCCGCCAGAGGATTTGCCAGCTTTTCCTGTACCGTATACCGCCGTGTTAAACTTGAATCGACCAGAATTCCCAAATCCACTGACCCTTGCCAGACTGGAAAGTGACGCGGATCAAATAGCGCTCCAGTCCACACAAAAGAAGGACATACCATTGATAGCGCTAGTTGAGTTGGGCGACTATTAGATTGGTGGTGGTTTGTGATAAAGGGATGATGATCAACAAACGGACACGGAGCGCGACTTGCCGTTTATATACCTTCACGTGATATGGGACCTTCATATTCCCGATTAGGAATCTTTACTTTTGACCAAATGCTTGTCCGTCCATTCGTCCATGCACAGTGGCAAGAAACAGCTACCCTGCGCAGATTTATTCAGCGTCCAGGATGTACAAGGAATTTGACTTCTGGAGCTAATGGATCTGTGGAAAAGAGACCGTCAGCGAAAGCAACTTCCGATGAGTTGATAACGACGTTACCGTTTCTGCAGCGCCCGCTCGGTGTGAAGGAGAGACCTTCGCCTGTCCTAAAAACATGGGCGGACACCAGGGAGGAGCTGATGAATCAGGAGACGCGCTTGGCACAAAGAGAGCACCTGTAAGTTAGCTACAATTTATTGGTTTTGAAGTTGTTTTGACTGCTTTCAAGGGTGAAAGAAGCCACGAAGGGCTATTTTACTGACCTCAATGCAACAAGGAGGCACGGTGGCAAAACGTGGATAGCACCTAATGTGATGATCCGTGAGGACGTATGTCCCATAATTCTTCATGATGGCAACGAGACTGACGATGTACCAGAAAGCACTTTATTTCCCAAACATCGTCGGGTCAAGCCTGGATACGAAATCTAAGAAACATACCGCCAGCATGTGTGAAGGTCATATCTCCGTTATATCTATGTTGTCCACAAGGATGTCAGAGGTACGTTCATGTCTCCTTAATATGTTCTTCGGCGCTGAGCATACTCAGATACACGTGAATGGTTTCACGTTACCGACAAATGAAAGGTATCTTTCGAACCCGCTGTACCAATATGTGCAAATCAACTTGCAAGAAAACCTTCTGAAGTCCTTTCTCGTATCGCTATTTCTATCATCAATAGCCAAGTCGGTTCCCCCAGAGCTACACTCGACATACTTAGTGTCCAGTCAAAACATGGAGTTCGTGCGCGAGCACCTTGGTATAGTGAACAAACACGTCGGGTACGTCTACCTTGTGGATGACAACCTCAAGGTTAGGTGGGCTGGCTGCGCAGATGCCAAGGTGGAAGAAACAAATGCACTTGAGCAATGTACAGGAGTACTGTTAAGCAGGCTAGACAAAAAAAGATCTGCCAAAGCTTCACGATAGTTCCACGATAGTGCTACCCAAGCAAATCGTGTCAAGTACCTATTCGTTATTAAATTAGTAATATTAACAGCATGGAGACTTTCTACAAGCCAGAAAGTTGTTTGTCCGTGTTGGCTACGTGTCGTGTTGTAACAAATTCCTTTCCAACACTGCCAGTGTGACCTGCAATTCTCAAGTCGAACAAAATTCACGTCCATGGCTTCTCCTTCTCAGCAGCTTCCTCCTGGTTGGACAGCGGAATGGTAACAGACTCATCAGCTCTGATTTTCTGCACTTTCATTGACGAAAAACTTGCAGGGATCCTGCTAGTCAGAGATATCTTTTCATCCGTGCGTGACCTGCATGACTATTGGCGTTCACCAATATCTTTCCTTGCAGAAGCATCGACTGGACGCAGCCAGTGGGAAGTACCGACTCCCGCACCAGCTCAATCGATAGACCATGCACCGTCGGTGTCACCTCCCCCATACGCGACTCATCATGGTAAGCGTCGCCAATACGCAGCCGGGCAGACGCAAGTGTACTACGGCGCGGGCGATGCCCTTGGAGACCAGTATGGTGGACTTGGTGTACCACAGCAGCAGCAACCTGCAGCCACTGCTCAGCTCTTCACTCCAGGACTCGCGGCAGAGGGGGGTTTTGCAGGTCAGCAGCAAGTCCCGCAGGCATCATACTACGCACCCCAACAGGAGCCCCAGTACATCAATGCTCCTGGGTTTGGCCAGGAACCAACGTATCACCCACCTAATGCGCCAATCCACCATCTCACAGACCAGTTCGGGCAGATGGGGATGGGGCAGAAGCCACTACATCTCACGACCACCAATCTACTTACGTCGCCGCCAGACCCTCGTGAGCTGGTTCGCCCTCCTCCAGAGATTAGGTTGCCTGCGAACGCTTGTATCACGACATCGCCATACGCGAATGCGGATCCATCATACC
This sequence comes from Suillus americanus, assembly GCA_016695465.1. Classification (NCBI taxonomy): domain Eukaryota; kingdom Fungi; phylum Basidiomycota; class Agaricomycetes; order Boletales; family Suillaceae; genus Suillus; species Suillus americanus. The sequence continues at coordinate 107,245 of MU177989.1, read as the reverse complement.
AGCGATGCACCATCAATGCCATTCCGACCACATCTTCGATGCTGAACAAGTCCAAGATTCCGCTGGGTCTGGTGATCACTCCATACCGAACGCTGAAGGAAGGCGAGCCGCCGGTTCCCGTTGTGACCGACACGGTGATTGCGCGATGCAGACGGTGCAGGACGTATATAAATCCTTATGTTCAATTTATCGACAACGGCAATCGGTGAGTTTGATATGCATCGAAGACTTATGTGGTATGCTGACCTATTAACGATCATAGTTGGCGGTGTTGTATGTGCAGCATGTCGAACGAGGTTCCTCAGCTCTTTGATTGGGACCAGATACGGAATCAGCCTGGAGACAGATGGGCTAGAGACGAACTGAACCACTCCGTCGTCGAATTTGTCGCGCCCACAGAGTACATGGTTCGCCCACCACAGCCGGCTGTGTATGTGATTCTTATCGACGTGAGCCATACCGCCGTGCAGTCGGGTAAGTCATCACGGTCGATGAGGTACCAGCTTCGTGATATCTTCCTATAGGTATGGTAGCAACGGCAACACGTACTATCCTTGAGAACCTTGATCGCATACCTAACGAGGACGAGCGCACCAAAGTCGCCATTATCGCCTACGACATTTCTCTTTATTTCTTCTCTATGCCTGTTGGTACTTTCTGATCTTCTGAGGTCTCGTGCTAATGGGTTGTTATTCTAGCCTGGGACGACGGAATCGACGATGCTAGTTGTTTCGGACGTTGACGATGTCTTTTTGCCGAAACCTACTGACCTCCTCATAAACTTGACGGAAGCGCGTCAGTCGCTGGAGTCGCTCCTCGGCAGGATCAATGACATGTTCCAGGATAATCACACTGTTGGAAGTGCTATGGGCCCCGCATTACAAGCTGGTTTTAAGCTGATGGTTAGTTGCTGAATGGAAAGGCATTGCAGTCTTTTGAATTGTTTCTAGGCTCCTATTGGTGGCAAGATCATGGTTCTCTCGTCCTCTTTGCCAAATGTTGGCGCTGGTTCCCTCAAAAACCGTGAAGATCTCAAAATTTTGGGCACGTCCAAAGTAAACCTCTGCTCATGTTGCCGATTACATCATAGCTGATAAAATCACTTACAGGAATCAGGCCTGTTGCAAGCTGCTTCACCCTTCTACAAGACATTCGCCATCGAGTGCTCGCGTGCACAGGTGTCGGTGGACATGTTCCTATTCAGTGCTGCATACCAGGACGTTGCCAGTCTCGGTTCGTGGCCTCCTATTATTCTCCTCACTCCAAATCCACCTGATGCATTTCAATAGCTTGCCTCCCACACTATACTTCTGGTCAAACCTACTTCTACCCTGCATTCAATGCTGCCCGGTCCGAGGATGCCATTAAATTCGCGCACGAGTTTGGCGAGGTTCTCGCGATGCCCATTATGTTAGAAGCTGTTATGCGCGTCCGTGCTTCGAAAGGTAAGGGTCCTTTTTGCGTCGCCGCTATCAATGCTCATGAATGCAATCAAGGTTTGCGCATGGCATCGTTCCACGGAAACTTCTTCGTCCGCTCCACTGACCTCTTGGCCATGCCCGCCGTGCCCACCGATCAGTCTTACGCCATTGAGATCCAGATTGAAGACACACTTACGCAACCATTTGTAGTTATGCAGACTGCAGTTTTACACACGACATGTCATGGGGAGCGGCGTATTCGTGTTATCACGCTTGCGTTGCCCACAACTAGTAGCCTTACGGAGGTTTTCGCGTCTGCTGACCAAGTGGCGATTGCGACCCTGCTAGCGAACAAAGCCGTAGAGCGCTCGCTTACCCACAAACTGGAGGACGCTCGTGATGCGGTGCATCAGCGGCTGGTGGAGATCTTGTCCAGTTACAAGAGCAGTATGACATCCGCAGGTGCAGGTGCGAATGCGCAACTAGCGATCTCGGAGAACCTGAGAATGCTGCCTGTGTTGGTTCTCGGGCTGCTGAAGAATGTGAGTTGGTCATATTGTTTAGTCACGGGTGACCTGACTCGCTCTGCTACGTAGGTCGGTATTCGTCAAAGCGCGCAAATTCCTCCCGATCTCAGGGCCTATGCCCAGGCTCTGCTGACCACCCTACCCTCTCAAACTCTCATCCCGTACATTCATCCCACGTTCTTTTCGCTGCACAACATGCAACCCGAAGTAGGCTGAGTTTGGATATTCGAATTCAATATTTTACTAACACTGTTCCCAGGCTGGAACGGTGGGTGAGCAAGGTGTGATTTTGCCGACCCCTTTGCCCCTCACTTCGGAACGGCTGGAGAGACATGGTTTGTACCTGATTGAGGATGGTCAGACAATATTCTTGTGGATAGGCCGTGATGCTGTACCACAACTCGTAATGGACGTCTTCAACCTTCCGAATTACGAAGTGCTACGTGGCGGCAAGGTGGGCATCTTATTGTTTTGCGAGTTCCTTTCTCCATGTTGCTGATAATCCCCTTACGATCAGACGACACTTCCTGTTCTTGACAATGACTTCTCACGGCGGGTCAACGCTATCATTCAGAAAACCCGCGAGATGCGCAGAGGCGTTTACTATCCTCATCTCTACGTCGTCAAGGAGGATGGCGAGCCCCCTTTGCGGCTCTGGGCTCTCAGCTGTCTCATTCAAGATCGTGCTGATGTTTTACCGAGCTATCAACAGTTCATTGGACAACTCAAGGACAAGGTTAATGGAGCCAATAATTACTGAGCCTGCATCTTCTGCGTGCAAGCCGAAAGACCAAATTCAGGCGAAACGGAAGTCTGGTCTGAGATATTACGCGCTTTCTCCTACTTTACTATACGGCGTTGTAGAAATGACATGTGCAGACTGAGATAAATATGTTTTTGCTTTCCTTTTGTAGGCATCACGTAAAAGTTAGACGTCAAGCTTGATTCTTCTCAAGATCTGCGCTGTGAAGCTTGACCGATGAACACATTGGTACGCCTCTGATTTAGAATGGAAAGGAGTCAAACTCAACTCCCAGTTACCGTTGTGAGTAGAAATGGTGTGCGTTCCTTGCACTATTCCACATAGACCAGCTGAACGATTCGCATTTCAGAAGTCTACTGTGTCATGGTCACCTCTGGATTCACATTTCTAGTTTTCTGGCCCGTGTCGTGAACAGTTAACAGGCCAAAACTGTCAAGTTCACGTCAATTATGGAGCCACATCAGTGAGGTGATCGGATTTGGACTTCGGATGCGAGCACGGATGCACGCCGAGATTACATGCTCGTTATTTTTGAGTATGTAAAAGGGCGGACCATTTGTCCGATACTCAGCCAACTGACTTGGTCTCATAAGAAGTTGGCGTATATATGGGTGTACGAACTGTGAGTCTATTCATTCCCTCCCATTTTCTCCTCGCGAAATGTCTCTTTCACCAGCCACAACTGACCCCGTTTTTACCCCAGACAAGGCGTATCTCGCCCCTGAGGCCGCATCGACATGTCGAACGTTGCCCAGGTCGCCCTGCAAGCTTGATCTTACGGAGGGCTTTGTAGATGCGATTGAGCTCTCGCCCGTAACTCCAGTAGACAAGCAGAACGATGACTCGGAAACTCCATCAGTCCTTTTAACCAAACACAGAACACAAAAAACGCGGGAGAAAATTCAGTTTGTGACATTGTGTTGGTTCGTATATCTGGAGGGTTGGAATGATGGATCGAATGGCCCTCTGTTGCCGAGGATTCAAACAGTTTATGGGGTGCATTTTTTGTATTTTGTACGGCGGTTGCTTGTTGACGTGTTTTTCTAGGTTGGATATGCTGTTGTATCTCTTATTTTCGTTTTCGCCTGTGTGGTCAGTTTGTGTACAAGACTCTGAACTGATAGTAATTCTTATCGTCTGTGGGCTAAACAGGGATTTATCACGGGCGCCGTATCTAATGTGATCCTTGCCGAGCGGTTAGGATTCGGAAAAGTACGCTCATTCAGATTGGAAATTTTATCTGATGATCCTGACTTTTTGTAAGGTGATGGTACTAGGTACTGCCACTGATATCGAGGGTCGCATAATTCTCAAATTCTCGCACTTTAGGTTCCCTATGTCAAGTCTTGGCATACTGCATTGAGTCTTCGGGACCACCTTTTCCCGTGTTTATATTTGCGTACTTTATCAACGGAATTGGACTAGCTCTACAGGCGGGTATATTTGCTTATCATTGTGCATCTTTGCTGACTCGTGACACAGAATGCAAATTCGGTCAGCTATGTTGCATCCATCAAAGAAAATGCAGAAGTGAAGATGGGCCTTTTCATGGCAGGTACGCATTAGGCATTTTTTTGCAAGCCATTCACTTCGCTCACTTTCGAATTATGTAGTATATGGTAATTTCACCAATAGGTTTTTTCATTAAGTCAATGCTCACAACTCATAGGGGCCGGGGCGCTCTCATCTCCTCTGGTTGCCACTCAATTTTCACATCTACCTCGGTGGAATCTACATTACTTGACATCCCTTGGAATTGCGATCACCAATACAATCGCCTTGATTATAGTCTTCCGGTTGAAGCCCCAGAAAGGTGAGAGCAATGTGCATGGCACGTTTTTACTTGGTCCTTGAGATCAGTTAAATTCTCTAGAGTGTCTTTCCGAGATAGGCATCGTGGACGTAGATAACAGTACAAGCGAGCACAGTCATCTCAGGCAGATATTCGCGAACAAAGATGTCCATCTTCTGGCAGCATTCGCTCTACTCTATGTTGGAGCCGAGGTCACTGTTGGCGGTTCGTGACCGTCTACAATGGTTCTAGCGATATATCTGACACACTGAAAAAGGCTGGATTGTTACCTACATCATTGATGTCAGAGGTGGAGGGTCCTCATCTGGTTATATTTCTACTGGGTTTTTCAGCGGTATGCAATAACGTTCATCGATACTAGACTTTGACTTATTCTCCTATTCCGTAGGTCTCATGGCTGGTCGAGTAATCTTGCTATGGTTTAATGAAAAGGTAGATTGCTCGATTGAGGCTGAATGAACATTTTGCTGATTTGGGACCCAATAGATCGGAGAACGCTTGGCCTTGTTTATCTACGCCGTTCTGGCTATCATGTTAGTAATGGAAAATGTGCTTGCTCTATCGTTACTGATACATCCATTTCTGATAGTTTCGAGTTAATCGTATGGTTTGTCCCATCTTTGGTAGGAGATGCAGTCGCTGTCAGTATAGTTGGCGTGTTGCTGGGGCCAATGTATCCAATTGTTGTAAACCATGCAGGACGCGTCCTTCCTCGCTGGTTACTCACTGGTATGTCTCAAACATTCTAACAATTATTTGTAATTCACAATTCCCGGGACGTAGGTGCCATTGGTTGGATTGCAGGAGTGGGGCAGGCAGGTTCTGCACTGGTTCCGTTTATCGTGGGTGCTATCGCGCAAAATTCTGGAATGAAAATCCTGCAGCCTGTGTACGTAACACTGTAATAACGATACAAGAAGGCATGTCACACCTCACATTATTTTTTTTAGATTGATTGGTATACTGGGTCTTATGACTGCGTTATGGGCGTTGGCATCCCGTGGTTCGCGTCGTCCCGATTAAAGGTTTGAATTTGAATTCAGGTTGTATATATCTAGAGATTTCATGATATGGGGTGATCGATTTCAATGATAAAGTTCTACTCGGGCCGGTGTGGGTAGAAGTATGGGTCTCATGATCTACGAATCTAACTTTGGAGTACCATAGATGATGTCTTCGTCCTAGTCCATCCACAACATTGTACTAGTAGTGTCATCTTATGATAACCGTAGAGCGGGCGTGTGTGAACGTAATCTATGTATGGCTTGCATGACTGAGCCAGTCGTCGAAACCGATGTCAACACCTGAAGAGTACATTTTAGTACCGTCGTGTTCACTGTCATTACCCCAAGGGGCATGTAGAAACGCATCTGCTTGCCACTCGCGGCAACGCCATCGCCATCGAGTGCCTTGATGTCCTCCGGCGTCAGAAAAATGCATACCTCCAGTGGATCAGCCAAGTTAGACTCAAGCGTGGATGCACGGATGTAACCTAGAAGTGCACTTAAGACGACGCTTCTTCGCAATCTCAATGGCGGACTCATCGATCAACAGCGGAGCGCCGGCCGAACCAAAGGGCAAGAATGTTTGCTTCTTCGACTTCAGATAATCGAGAAGCTTCGGCCGTAGGTCGTACAGACGAAGCTCGAGCTAAAATTCAATGGTCAGTGTCGAGTGGGTGTTGTTATGCCATTTAGATCATTATCGTGATATTTCATCAGGAATATACTTGGGTACGGATCAGTGGACATCCTTCAATAACACCAAGGGCATGAGTCAGGTCGTGGCGCAAAAGCCAGACAATGAGAAGCTCACCAACCACGCGGCGAGACGCTTTTAATGAATTCTTCATCTCCGAATAGGCTCGAATTCAGCTGGCACAATCATAAAGGAATGTCTCCAACTAGACTGCGGCGTGATCAGAAAGTAAAAACCTTACAATCAGAAAAATAACACTTTCGTTCGCGCACTGCATATACTAACTGAGTACTGAGTGGCCACGGCAAACTAAAATTTAAAAGGATATTGCAAATGATACCATTTTCTCCATATGGTGACCCACCACTAGCACTACGGCAGTATGTTGTGCCGCCTAAACGAGCATGGACAGTGGACCATTTGTCCCTCGCAGCATCAGCGTCGTTGGATGGAAAGGTTTTTCCGAAGTAATTTACTCGCACAGTTTCTAACTTGACGTGTTACCTTGGAAGCCGACGAGCTAGGAGAAAAGCAACGTAGCGCAGGCTCCTGAAGTTCCATCTCTGCTTCGAGTGTAGATGGGCGTTGCGAGGGAGCAATATCAGAGCACTGTAGATGATGCATCGACCTCGTTGAATCATGCATCCGAGTCGTAGTAGCCTTATTTGCCTTCTGTCACGGCAATGTCACGGTGTGACCGACACATTAGTCTTTACGTCTAATTTCCCATTCGCAAGACGCCCGCCATAAAAAGTCACGCAATCTGACAGGGATGAATATGAGGACTCCCGGTCAACGAGGCTCGCCAGTGTGCTTTTGGCATTACATTGATAATGGTAGTAGTAAGTCTTTTTACACTTATTTACGTACTGGCTTATAGAATGGTTATCAACTGAATCAGCGGTGCCGTGGCGTTCACCCGCATGATCAAGACTTCATGCGGGCCCCGCGGCTTGGATGCTTTTACTCGCAGCTCTTCTCAGGTAATGTGATATCCTTTGAGGAAGATTGAAATGTCCTTTATAAGTACCTCCTCTGTCGCTTACTCGAACACATTCAACCTTCTAGTTTTGTTTCCGAGTCATAGTGACCTTTGATCCAAGAACATCCATAGGTTGTAGTTCATGCGTACAAGTTCAGAACTTATCATACAGGCGACGACGATCAGCGAAGTCCATGCGGTTTCGCACCATGCGACAGTTGTCCCTCATCACAATCTCGAAGAGAGTGACACGCACAATGTACGAATCGAAATACGAGCGGGGTCATCTACAGGTGATTCAAGAGCAGCATCTGTCTCTGATCTGAAAGCCCAAACGAAACGTCAGCGGTTGTGCGCACGAGTGCAGTATGCGACAGTTTGCGGGTTCATGTACCTAGCTGGATGGAATGATGGGTCGACTGGTCCATTGCTCCCCCGGATACAGAAAGTGTATGGCGTAGGTGGTTTCAAACACCTGCATTTCTCTTTGACGTTGACCGTCCTATCGTCTTGACAGTTGAATTTCACTATCGTATCTCTGATATTTGTGTTCGCATGTGTTGTGAGATTTCACTGCGTGTGTGATATTCACCGGTGGGTCTGAGTTACTCGATAGGGCTTCCTATCCGGAGCATTCGCAAATCTATATCTGAACGGCAGGTTTGGTTTCGGCAAGGCAAGTTCATCTTCGATGATTTCTTACGCTCTTCTGAGGCACGCTCCGTGATCTAGGTGATTGTGTTAGGTGAGGGCGGGTAATTGCAACCAGAGGTCATAGTCGCCTTATCATTGTTCAGGATTGGCGTGTCAAGTGATAGCATACGCTATAGAAGCAGGTGGCTTGCCATTTCCCGCATTCGTGCTAGGTTACGCCATCAATGGCTTCGGAATGGCTCTACAGGTAAGTTATTCAAGTCCAACGGATTCTACGGTCCGGATAGACCTTGACATTAGTACGCACAATCGAATGGTTATGTGGCCAGTCTCAAGGATAACCCTGAGGTGAAAATGGGAATCCTCCATGCGGTAAGTGTTGTCTTGGCCGTGAACTCTAAAATTTATCTTGTTATTGAAAGGTATACGGTACGTTATACCTCTTCCATGGCGGTCCGATGTGACGGATGTTCTTATCTTCATTTTTAGGTGCTGGCGCTTTGTCGTCCCCTCTGGTAGCAACGCAATTCGCTCAGCTTCCGCATTGGTCATTTCACTACCTGTGCAGCCTTGGTATTGCGTTCGTAAACACTGTACTATTGATTGTTGTCTTTGGGTTGAAAACACAGGATGGTATGGCAAGCACTTATATTATTGGGAAGATGGCTGAGCATCTCACAGAGTGCCTTGCTCAGATTGGACAGCCGGCAGGTGAAAACGGAACAAGTGAAAAGAGCCAGTTCAACCAGATATTGCGACTCAGAGAAGTGCACCTTCTCGCTTTCTTCATTTTGATATATGTAGGAGTGGAGGTCACTGTGGGTGGTGAGTATCCAACTTAAGTGGGGAAGATGTTTATCCAAAATATTACTCCAGGCTGGATGGTGACGTACGTAATCGATGTGCGCGGAGGAGGTCCAAGTTCGGGATACATATCATCAGGGTTTTTTGGAGGTGAGCTTTTCCGGGTATGCTAGGGGTTCGACTGTTTATTTGTAAATAGGTCTCATGATCGGCCGTGTCGGGCTTTTGTGGGTGAACAAAAAGGTAAGTTTCTATCCCGTTCGTAGCATGCAACATAGATCCCAAAGATCACAGGTTGGGGAACGTCGTGTTTTGTTCATTTACTCCATCCTCGCAATTGGGCTGGAACTAGTAGTATGGCTGGTACCTTCGCTCATTGGTGGAGCCGTTGCGGTCTCCATAATTGGTATATTTTTGGGGCCGATGTACCCTATCGCTATGAATCACACAGTACGAATCCTCCCTGAGTGGCTCGTTACAGGTAATTTTGTGTTTAGTAGCGCGAGTATGGTCAACTGAAACCTGAATGTAGGGTCGATTGGCTGGATAGCAGGCTTCGGGCAAGCAGGTTCTGCGCTCTTACCGTTCTTAACCGGTGCCATTTCATCGAAGACGGGAATCAAGAGTTTACAGCCATTGTGGGTGGTCCTTGTAGTTCTGCCTGTGTTTGATTAACTGATCATCAATGACACAAAAGTCTCATTTCGATGATGGCATTCATGACCGTCTTATGGGCTTTGGTGCCGAGAACAGCTAGGAAAGCTGAATTATACATGCTCCATTCAAAGACTGTTTTGTAGAAAGTCTGACATCAGATTGGCATAGACAGGATATGCGATTTATCTGAGTTGTCTGAGCTAGTAGCAGTAAAACTGCCATGCAAACTATACAATATGCACTTTGGGCCGGAGGGGGGTGATAACACCTTGTACTATCTTTTTTTTTTTTTTTACGCTACATGCCTACGATGTCGATTCCGCTCAGATCAGTAAACCCCTGATAGGTTTTGTGGCACTGCACAGTGCTGTACAGTGACACAGACATCACAGGTAAGTCACCCCCTCACCTGGGCTTCCCAATAAGTAAGCCTTAATATAAGTGGTACTCAAACAAATTTGAAACTTTTGAAAACTCACTTAGATGCTGGCTAAACACTTTACACTCCCAGCTAAAGTTCTGAAAGAACATGCTTAAGAACACTTAAATCATGCTTGGCGAGTCAGCATGAAGTTGGACATTGAGTCAGCATGAAGTTGGACATTGAAACACTTAGGATTTTCAAAGCATGATATATACACAGGGGAAAGTTGTACTTTGGAGAGGGTAGAAAAAGTAACCATGATGTAGGTTCATGACAAGTAGTAGATGCTCCAATACACATTGTATTTTGAATGACAACATTAAATAAAATTGTAAAAAAAAGAATGAAGTCCCCCAAAAATTGGCCATAGGTAGGGGTGCTGGACAGAATGAAACAAGTGCTAAGGGGGAGGAGGGGGAGAAAGATGCTGGGTAGCTGGGGGAACAGAACCAAAGAAGATCTGCATGCCTCTGTGGAGGCACAAGACCAGGTGAAGGGTGGACTACTCTTTTGCCAGTGCTCCTTCTCCAGTTCGATATCTGCAGCTGCTTTAGACACAGTGTCTGTAGTTAGTGCCAGGCCTTTCAATTGGTTGTTAGTAACCACTGCAGCCATGGCCATGTGATAGTGCGCAAGATGCCCAAGAGCCTCGAGCCAGCTGGATCAGAATGAACGTGGAGTCAGCTTCTCAAGAGGGTAGGTGGAGAAGGTGGAGGGAATGATGATAAGGTGGAGGGTGGATGAGCAGCTTGAAGATGAGGCACTGTTGGTCAGGTGGAACATGTGTGGGACCTGGACTAGAATAGATTTCTTGTAAGATAAGGGTTAGCTGCAACTTGCAATAAGCATAAAAATTACTTACCTTGAGTGGATGACACCTGGAAATTTGATGATGTCCTGCTCAATGCTGTAAGTGAGCATCAAGGTTTGAGAGTGAGGTCAATGACAACACCAACATGCTCAGCATGAGATGAAATAAAAGTTTGGATCTTTCCAAAAATTTCAACTCTGACACAGACTAAATCAGCAAAACCCTAAATTAAGGTCCCCCCATATACAGCGCTGTACATCGCTGTATGTCACTGTGTGGCACTGTATATCACTGTATATGGGGGGACCTTGCTGCACATAGGGTTAGGGTTTTGCTGATGTATGTCACATATGCATGGAATGGATAAGACTCCATTTGGGAACTCAAATCTGGCCAACTTCGACACAAGATTTTGAACTTCAAACTTAAGTAAGCTCGGAGTTTGAATTCTGCACTGTCACGCTACTCAATGATCTGACTCAATACACACACTGCATGCTGCAGAGCTCATTGTACAATAATACTGGCACTATGTTTTCATGTCTTTGGCACCACCAGGATGGTCCTAATTCTGATGACACTACATAATTCTGATGACCTGTTTGATCAACAAGATGTGGAAGATGAGGGGGATCCAAATGATGGAGAGAAGGGAGATCTAAACTGCCTGCAACAAATCATCAGTGTGTTTCAGAACCTGATGGTATCAGCTGCTGGAGTGGTTGACATTGCAGTGGATGCCAATAATTCCTACATACAAACTCACTATGAGAAAGAGCCATACCATACCTCAGCGCTATCAGGGATTGCTTGGGTCAACGAGCTCCTTATTGGCCACCCTGAATGTGTGCAATGTGAGCTTGGTGTTCACTGCCATGTATTCTTCATATTATTGAATGTGCTTCATGAAAGTGGAATAGACAACTCAAAGAATGTGATGCTGGAGGAACAGCTTGCCATCTTCTTATATGCCTGTGTCACTGGGCTTTCTGTATGCCATCTTGGTGAGCGTTTTCAACACTCAAACAACACTATATCAAAGTGTCCTCCCATGACTTTGAACCTGGCTGTACTAACTCAATAGCTCCTTTCTAGGTCAAGGCGTCCTCATGAATTTAAGGAACAAACAACTCCAAACTTGACTGTACCCAAAGAACAACGCTGGGTGGGTAGTAACTATGGGGTGTGCAAAAAACTTGCTATCGATACAAGTAATTTGAGTGAGAAGAGGATGAAACACTTACATAAAATCGGTGTACCTAGTGAGACGAGTAATTTGAGTGAGAAGAGGCAAGGAGCCCCTTTCACCAAGTCCCACTAGACATAGACCAGTAACCCCACTAAAGGAGGTGGCAATGAGGATTGCGCAAGACATATTAGTCATGACTTGCAAATGCACGGGGCATCAGCCACAGGTGGCATAGGGACAGGCCCTAGACAAAAGAAGGTTTTTGGAAAGACCCGAAAAGGTAAGCCTGCTGAGGAGCATGCTCATCCAATTACCCTGGTGTAAATAAAGTTAAACTCGACTAATTGTCCTCACTTCAGTCTCATGGAGACACAGACTATGAGGATTTAGCCAGAAAATCGAGGACCCCATTGTGAGGACAAGGGGTCCTCATGAATTTAAGGAACAAACAACTCCAAACTCGACCGTACCTAAAGAACAACACTATAATTCCAGCTATTTTGGGAGGGAGGGAGGGAGATAGATGATAGAAAGGTGCAATGCTAGACAGATGAAAAAGAAATAAGCATAATAAATAATTATATAGAACCAAATGGATTGGGATCATGGATAGACCGACCATTAAACATGAGTGCATGAAGCAAAGCAGGATTTTTTTGTATGTAAATCCGATGTGACAAACAAATTTCCACTAGGCTTGCACAGGCACTAGCACCATTCATGTGCCCTACACAAATTCTCTCACTTAGCACTTAGCGCACACTAGGAAACCGATGCACTGTTAAAGTGACACGCGCTATCGCTAGTTCGGTCTGACTTCCGGGTACCTTGTCCTCCCATGTCCCACCTATGTCCACTTATCTCCACTGGTGTGTTTTCTCTCGTCGCTTGTCGCTACTTACTAGTCGCAGGTCTTATTACATGTATCCTCGTGTTCTGCAGCGCAGCATGTCTAATTCCTTTGGTATCAATGTGTGGTTGCTTGACTTGCTACTATCCTTGCCTATGTATCCCAAGCCTCCACGTGCCATGATAAAATACCCCACAGAACATACAGGCATTTTACTTCCCCTTCCCTGAACTTCTGCAGGATAGAGTAGTCACTTAGTGTTATATCTCAGTTTTGGTGCAATCGATCTATTCTTGCTCATTTCTCTTGATTGTAACATTCAACCGCTCTGAATTTGCAGTTGCTAAGTCCCCTTTAGTATCACTAGTCCAAACGCAAGGCCGAACTGCTGTTGGTAGTTGCACTACATTTAGTCGCTGCCCTGTTCTCTCCTTTGCTGGCGCCTAGTTTTACTCATACTTTCGTCCTGACACAGTTCCGCTCAACTCGATGTGCACTCGCTCGATTATCGCAACTTTCTGGTCCTTCAGTCGTACCAACTCTTATAGTGCAATTCCCTTAGTGCTCAATTGACCAAGCGCTATCCTTAGTTTTGTTATTTGTTGTTTGCGTTACTAATCGAGCACTATTCAGCCGCTCCTGGTTTCTAGGTTGGATAGATTCTAAGCCCTTTGTGCTATCGCTTCCCTTGCTTAAATTGAAGGAAGTGCTTCAATAGCAGTCCTCACGGTGTAGAGACTCAAGTCTCTGTGGTCGCGTATTAGCCTATTTATGACTCATGACAACTAGGCTTCACAGCATGACTCGCGCCATTATGTCTAGGCATCTCTGTATGTATATCATGCGCAGCTTTCCCACGAAAGGCGCCATAGGCGCGCCTACTTTCCCACACAAGGCGACACATTCCCGTGCATGCACCTTGTGCGCTTTCCCGCACTTAGGCGCCCTGTGTCGCCTATGATCTGGAGCATCTGTCCATTATGTCAATAGCGATTCTGTATACAATGTGCAGCTTTCCCACGAAAGGCACCATAGGCGCGCCTACTTTCCTGCAGTATGCGACGTGTTCCCACGCACGCACCTTGTGTGCTTTCTCGTGCTTAGGCGCCCTGTGTCGCTATCATCCAGGAGCTTCTACTGCCATGTCAATTAGCATCCTGCATATCACACACAGCTCTCCTGCAAAAGGCGCCATAGGTGCGCCACATTCCCGCAGTATGCGACACATTCCCACATGCGCGCCTTGCGCGCTTTCTCGTGCTTAAGCGCCCCGCGTCGCCTATCATCCAATCATCCAGGAGCTTTTGCCAACATGTCTAGGCAATTGCGCATATCATGCACAGCTTTCCCACAAAAGGCGCCATAGGCGCACCACATTCCCGCAGTATGCGACGCATTCCCGCGCGCGTGCCTTGCGCGCTTTCCTGCACTTAAGCGCCCTGTGTTGTGCTCCATCCAGGAGCATCCATCCATTGGTATGTATTGGTTTGCTATTTTTACTATCTCATTATTACATACTCTGTATGGCACCATTTCTCATGGGCCGAGTAGTCATTACATAGTTTACCTCACCTGAGACAACAATCACCACCATCTACTACCACTTAGAAGGAAGTATAGAGCCGCACTTTAGAGTGACAATCACATTTCTGCCTCCAAAGACCTCTTAGAACGATAGAGCCGCCTTTTTCCCACGCTTAGTGCGCCTTCAGCGCGTTTCACACGCTGGACGTGCCCTCTCTCTTAGGCTCATTTAGCATGCCTTGGATCATCTCTCTACTGCCATTTGCTTCCCTGGGTCGAACGAATGCATCACACCTCAACCAACACCTAGAGAGTTTAGCTCTGTCTCTCATCCAGAGTCAAGAGCTATTTCTTTCATTGCTCTGCTCTCACCCAGCAGAATTGTTGTACCTACAATGGGTCAAATATTATTCTCACGCCCTTCAGGATTAATAGTACTAGTGCTGTCAAAAGCCTAGCTCCGATTATTTCTTTCACAATGGGCCTCACCCACCCTTGGCCTGGGTCCACTCACTAAATGGACTGTCATCAACCAAATGATGCGTGAAAAGAAAATCAGCATACTATGCATCCAAGAAATGCACCTCACAGACAAACACGAAAGGCAAATTGGAGACCTCTTCTCAAGGAGACTCGTCATCCTGAACTCAAGTGACCCAGAGCATCCTGGCAGCTCTGCAGGTGTAGCTTTTATCATAAACAGAGAACTTTTGAACACATTGTCCATAAAACTCACCATCCTAATCCTGGGAAGAGCAATAGCTCTCTCGATTAACTGGCACAATGAAAAGACAATTAACATCCTGAATATTTATGTGCCGAATAACTTACATGACCATGAAGGCTTCTGGAACCAAATCAACACCCGCTGGAGATCCAACCACCTTGGCCAACCTGATTTTGTCATGGGTGACTTTAACCTGACCGAAGACCCAATAGACAGAGCACCTGCTTGACCGGATAATGAGACTGCAACAAATGCCCTAAGAGAATTCCGACTATCCATGAACATACAAGACACATGGAGACACACCTTCCCAAACAAAAGACAATTCACATACAGCAGCAATACAAATACCCTCTCCTGCCTTGAGAGAATATACTCATCCCCAGCCTACATAAACAGCCTGTGCGACTGGAACACTCACTCCTGCACAGCCCCAACTGACCACCTACTTGTTCTTTTGAAGTTCGCCCCCCTGGGCATCCCACACATTGGGAAAGGTCGTTGGTCATGGCCCCTTGGCTTACTATCAGATGAATCCCTGTTAGACAAACTAACTGAAATCAGACTCGAAATGCAACACCGGATTGAAAACTGCACTACTCACCGCACCCCCCTTCTGAACCCACAAACAGAGTGGGAACTCCTCAAAAATAAGATGACCGAGTCCACCAAAGCATCTGCCAAATCCCCACTAGCAAGAATCAATCAAAGAATAAAACAACTCACCAAGGATCTAACGATGACCACCAACTCAGATGACATTGACACCTCGGAGGACAGATGCCGACACCGAATAATACTAGAAAAGCACTCAATCACCTCGAAAAGAAAAGGTACAAAAATACCCACCTGAAAGCACAAGCCACATGGACTCTAAAGGGAGAATCAATAAGTAAATACTGGCACAAGGTTAACACACTAAGGAAACCAAGAGATATCATATACAAACTTAAGATACCAAACACTAACCCCTACACTGCGAAATCAGAAGAAATGGCTGAGGTAGCGAAACAATATCACAAAAACCTGCAGAAAACAGGGCATCAAACGCAAGCCACTGCAGACAGACAAGACACACTCACATCCATCCTCCATGAGGTTCTGGAAAGCCAAAAACTAAATGCAAATGATGAATCCCTCCAGGAGCTCCTAACTGAAGAAGAAATAAAACACGCACTATATTCATCCAAAGCTGGAAGTGCTCCCAGTATCAATGGCATCCAATATGAAGTTTGGAAAACCCTGCATGAGAAATACAAAGCCGAAAAGACAAGGATGAAAACAAACCCTCGTTTGACATAATCAAAATGCTAATGGTAGTCATTAACAATATACAACAACATGGCATATCACAAAACATGAACTTCACCCTGGGCTTGATGTGCCCTTTGTACAAAAAAAAAGAATGTACCAAAATAGAGAACTACTGCCCTATAATGCTTCTGAACATGGATTACAAGATCCTGACTAAAGCCCTCACATTTAAACTAGCGAAGATTGCACCACACCTCATACACCCTAACCAGAGTGGCTTCATCCCTAAAAGATCAATTTTTGACCCAATAAGACTTGCACAAACCATGACTGCATATGCCGACCTCACTGAAGATAACGGCATAATTGTAGCACTAGACCAAGAGAAAGCATACAACAGAATCACCCATGACTACCTCCTCACCACCCTGAAAGCCTTTAACTTACCAGAAATTTTCACCAACACCGTCCGTGCCCTATATGAGAACACATTCATGACAGTAGCCATCAACGGCTTCATGAGCTCACCTTTCCAAGTCACAAGAGGTGTCTGCCAGGGAGATCCCCTGTTGTGCCTCCTTTTTGACCTTGCAATTGAGCCCCTAGCCTGAAAACTAAGAAACACCCCTACCCTGAAAGGATACACCATACCAGGCCTACAAGATAAAATCATAGTAAACATGTATGCAGACAACACAACGGTTTACTTATGAAAGGGAGACAAATATGACGACCTCCAGGACATTCTGAATGATTGGTGTCTCACGTCTGGAGCAAAATTCAATTTAGAAAAAACTGAGATCCTGCCAATTGGATCTAAGGAATTCAGAACATCAGTAATTGAGAATAAAAAAATGAATGAAATTGACACACCGTGGGCTGACAACGTCTGAATTGCAAAAGATGGTGACCCCATAAGATCCCTAGGAGCATGGATTGGGAACGACCTGAATGAAATCACACCATGGGAGCCAATACTCGACAAGATTGAAACACACCTACAAAGATGGAGCACCGGCCACCCAACCCTAGATGGTAAACGTCACATTATACAAATGTTCGTGGGTGGCATGACACAATTCCTGTCAAAGGCACAAGGCATGCCAAAGAACGTTGAAAGCACCCTAACAAAATCAATCAGACAGTTCATCTGAGATGGAACAAGGACCCCACCCATCAGCCTTGAACAAATGCAAAAACCCCGAGAAGAGGGAGGGATAAATCTCCTGGACATCAGCGCTCAAAACCAGCCAATAACAATAATGTGGCTCAGGGACTACCTCGACCTCTCATCAGCCCACCCCACTTGGGCTTTTGTTGTCAACACTATAATAAACTACATTGAGCCTGAAGGACTGAAAGACATCAATGACATCAACACATTCCTCACCTCATGGACGCCACCCTCCCAGGGCCCCAACACGAAGAAAATCCCCTTCAAAATCATATCAATGCTTAAAGATGCAAAAAAATACAATGTCAGCTTCGCACCAATCAAACTCTCAAACAACATGAAACAACAATTGCCTGCATGGTACCACCTAGGTGCCCCGCCAAAAACATACCACCGAACAAAGAATGTGTGTCTAAAGATGACTCACAAGATAAGAACAATAAAGGACATGATGACCATCGCCCACAGACCCATCTCCCATCCTCCCAACAGGTCAAGAAGCAACTGTGCGTGCGACCCCTGCAAAAATGACAGGAACGATGGCTGCAAAAACCCGCACAAATGCCTCTCAATCGCCAAGGAAATCTTAGGGAAACTACTCCCAAAGTTCAACCCGACATCGACACACAGAAGCAATAACCTCACATTAACCCACTGCCATAAAGAAAAGAATAGCAATGCTAGGACCAGTGGGAGGGGCAAGATCACTTTTGACCCCACAGTGACTGAGAAATCAAACATTACAGAATGCTTTAGAATATTTGCAAACAAAGACAGACTCACCCAAATGCCAGCACTCCGACTCCAGCATCCAAATGTTCGAGACATTGCCAATGAACAACCTATACAAATATTCACTGATGGATCCTGCCTCAATAATAGGAAATAAAATGCATGCTGCGGTAGTGGTATCTGGTTCGAGCACAATAACCAGAACAACAAAGCAATATGACTACCAGGATAATCCCAATCAAATCAAATCAGTGAAATCGCCACAATCCTAGTTGGCCTACAGTCAGTCGACCCCTTCACACCAATATCCTTTGTCACCGACTCGAAGTATGCGATAGACAGAATGACAACCCACCTACAAAACTGGGAGGACAGAGGATGGATAGGTATCACTAATAAAAACATACTGAAAGCAACAGCATACCACCTAAGAAAAAGATCAGCACCAACAACCTTCCAATGGGTTAAAGGCCACAATGGCAACCAAGGCAACAAAGAGGCAGACCTTCTGGCAAATGAAGGGGCCAGAAAAGACACCCCCAATAATATAGACACTACCATCCCCCCAGAATTTGATCTGCAAGGTGCAAGACTGTCAATGATCACACAGAGCCTCATGTACCAAGGCATAAAGACACTAATGAACCTCTCCTACACTAGAGCCACACTAAGTCACCTAGATATCGCCCGATATGCAACACAAAGACTCACTGACTCGCTGGAAACTGACAGTGCCATCTGGCTGGCGTGTCGAAACAAAGACCTTACAAAAAAGATTCAGCTTTTCCTATATAAAACCATCCACAACGCGTACCGAATTGGGGACTACTGGAACAGAATCCCCCCTACATGAACACCAGGCATGATGCACGATATGCCACGCTGAGACTGAGTCCATGGAACACATCCTGATGGAGTGCAATAGCCCAGCGCAATTGAGGATCTGGAATTTGGCCGAGCAACTGTGGCCATCAATGACCATACCATGGCCTGAGATATCACTGGGCACCGTTATGGGATGCAGGGCACTGAGAATACCCCATGTGAGAAATAAGGACAACCCAGACGATGACAAATTAGCTCACAAGAAATGAGGTGCATCGCACCTCCTAAGGATCTTGATATCCGAATCAGCACACCTCATTTGGGTCATCAGATCCGAAAAAGTCATGGGTGGCATAACACACTCGGAAAACTCTGTCACTAAATGATGGTACCATAACATTAGCCAAAGACTCAACACCGACCGGGTAATAGCATGCAAACTGAATAAATTGAAGAAACAAATCAGTACAGTGAAATTGACATGGTCCAAAGTAGTCACACACACGTCTCCTCCACTAACAAACTGAGTCACGCCCCTTGAGGTTTTAGTGGGTATCAAGCTCCCAAGGCCCCTGCAGACTGGGGTTACCAGGTAGTATGGAGTCCCACACTACTCTGATAAGTCTCAGAGTGTGCATAAGAGCATTTTTCCTTGGAGCAGTATCCTAGTACAGATCCCGATATAAGCATTTATGTAGGGCTAGACAGTGTTAAAAAAAAATGTTCTTCTCAGATTCTGATGTCATTGCATTACCTTTTTACTTACATAATATTCCCACACAAAATGTATATAAGGAGAGCCCATTCTCCCCCCCCAAAAAATAAGATCTCCCACTTAGCCAAGAATCTCCCACTTGGAACAAACCTCTCTCCTAAGAAAGTGTCATACTGAACAGATTACTGCTTACAAAGAAAGTTCCTTTGAAGTACTGTCCAGACTAAGTGCAGGGAAAGTGAACCCCTTGAGATTACATAAGTTTCTCACAATAGAAACTCAGTTTATTTTTGAGATCAGCTTCTCAACAGATTGTGAGACCAGTTTCTCACCCAGTTTATGTACAGTGACCAACATGAGCTTTGGTCAAGATTATCATTTGTGAGACCAGTTTCTCACCAGTATTTCACATATTGACCAACACAAGCCTTGGTCAATACTATCAACGTATATTCAGGAAACCTATTCAAGTGTATAGACGGACTATCCTAGACAAGTTTATAGTTTCAATTAGGAATATAAAAGCTCTGGCTAAGTTAATCTAATTGATTGGTTTAGCGAGCCTCCCAAGAACTCACACGTTATCTACCACAAAAGAAGAAAAGTCATAGACCATGTTAATTGAGGACTGGCAAGAAGTCTTAACCAAGTGTAATTGTGGTGTCATTACATTCTTACACGTATTTATATAAGACCCTCGGTTATTAAGACAGCGCATCAAGATCTTCATCCTGTACCTGTAGAATGACTTTTTGTTTGCGGAGGGGGATAGGCTCAACAAAATGACTGGAGACCATCTCCTGAAATGCTGTTGTTGCATTAGCAATACTATCAGCCATTTTCCCTCCAAAGCCTTCCAATGCTGATGGCATTGATAGATGCTGCAACTTCAACAATGACTTCCCTTTGGAGGATTGTGGTGGAATGGAGATGGGAATGAAGGGTGCGACAGGAGGAAAGGATGTCCCTGGTTCAGCATGCATAGTGGTGTTGTTATTGTCATTAGTAGTAGGATGAGCATCGAATTCCACATGGTCAAGTGCATCCTCCAGTGATGCCATCATGATGTCACTGGCACTGGATGGCCCAGGAGTGGCACTTACGCTGGGTGTTAATACATTGTCAGTGTTGGCAATGCCCACATGGAAACCAACCCAGCTGCTTGGTTGTGTTGACATGATACCATGCAGCGCCTCATAATGAGGCCAGCCCTTTGTCTTGTATGTCTTTGCTTGGGGGTTATTCTTTCTAGGGCCTTTTGTTTTATTGGAGCCACTTGGATCATGCCAGTGCTGTCACTATAGAGATTTGATACAGTGCAAATTTTCAGGTGTGTCACATTTCTCTTGTCCACCAGTCTTTGAACCCTCACAGCAGGATTGAAGTTTGTCATCATTTTATGAGTTCTCCATCCCAATATTCATCCTTACCAACCCTTGCAGAAGGATCAAAGCTTCAAATGTCACCGTTTTATGAGTTCTCCATCCCAATATTCATCCTTATCAACCCTTGCAGGAGGATTAAAGTTTTGAACACCACCCAGAACCAAGATAAAAGCTGGACACATTCATTCACCCTCCTTGTCTCAGCTGCACTACCCAACTTGAACCAATCATGCCTGTCTATCCCGAGATTTTTGAGGTGTCTATTGGACTTCAACATGCCAGCACAGAACTCTCAATTTTCTGTCGTGAAGCTGGCAGCACTGTCGAGATTGCCTAGTAAGTCATACTGTATACT